>APFE030014157.1:28769-56876 GCA_000404065.3 Pinus taeda | reverse complement strand
CCGTCCGGGAGCGATTTGGGGAGCGCGCTCCCGAGCCGCTCCCGAGCCGCTCCCGCCAGGAGCGCGCTCCGGGAGCGGTTCGAAGGGGGGGGGGGCCGCTCCCCCGCATCACTGATGAGAACTCTACTGCAAATGATGAAGAAGAAGGACTAAGTGAGCCTATTCAATCGGTGGGTATCCCAACCACAAAAAAGAGGCCAAATTGGTTGAAAGCTACATTAGAAGATGTTGAAGGACATGAAGTTGTGAAAGGGTCCTCCAGGAAAGTAAGAAACCAAAAAGGTATTCTGGTTATGTTGCATATATGACAAAGTTGATTGAAGCCGAACCATCTACATTCAAGGAAGTTGAGCATGAAGAGGTTTGGAAGAAAGCTATGTAGGAAGAATATCAATCCATCATGAAGAATGGGGTTTCGAAAATTGTTCCTGGACCTAGTGACAAATCGATTTTCACATCGAAGTGGATCTATTAGATCAAACATGTTTTTGATGGAAGTATAGACAAGTACAAAGCAAGGTTCATTGCAAGGGGTTTCTTTGAAAAGGAAGGCACTGACTATGAAGAAACATTTGCACCTATTGCAAGGTACACTACCATTAGATCATTGGTTTCACTGGTTGCTACAATGGGGTGGAATATCTATCAAATGGATGTTAAGAACGCATTTCTAAATGGGACCATTGATGAGGAAGTGTACATTGAACAAATTGAAGAGTTTGAAGTGAATCGCAGGGACTCTCATGTTTGCAGACTCAAGAAGGCTCTATATGGTTTGCAATAAGCACCAAGGACATGGTATGCAAGAATGGATGCATATCTTCTTAGGATTGGGTTCGTGAAGAGTAATGTTGATCCGAATCTATATATCAAGGTCGTGAATAATGAGCCCCATATTATTCTACTATATGTGGATGATCTATTCATCACCGGTGTAGAACGAAGAATTCAAAAGCAAGAAGATGTTGGCAGTTGAATTTGAGGTGAAGGATCTATGACTGACGCATTACTACCTAGGTCTAGAAGTATGGTAGAGACCTAGGGAGATATATTTGGGGTAAGGAAAGTACATCATCAAGTTATTGCAGAAATTTGGGATGATGGACTTCAAGTTGATGGTTACTCCTATGATCACCAACCTCAAGAAGTTGAGGAGCGCAATCCCTCCGTGTCAACCCTTCTCCACCGCTTTCTGCTAGGAACAACTTCTGTTACTCGAGAGAGTTGATTTTCTGCAAATGCCCTGCTTCAACTGATGCCTTCAGCTCTCCTGTGATCTGCAACCACGCTCTAATACCATGTTGAAATTTCTAAGTCTAACCGTTAGAAATTTTCTCTGTATTCTTCTAGTTTATTTCTCCCACTTGTTAGCTACCAACAAGTTATTTAAACATATAAACATCGAAATAAACACAATACAGTCTCAACCATCTACAGATCAACAACTTAAAGAAATAGCAAACACACAAGTGACACCATTATTTGTGGACAACTCGTCGCCGAAAAAACCCAACTTGGGAAAACCGGTGCAACAATTCTAAGGGTTATTTATTATGCAATATATCCTTGAGTACAACTGGGTGCCAAACTGACTCACCCGATAGAGAAAAATAACCAGCAATAATACCTGTCTATTCAGAAAATCTGCCCCACAAAACCCTCTCCAGCACAACTGAAGCACTGCGTCAGCCCTCCTGGCCTCTGCGTCAGCCTCAAAACCCTCTGAGTCAGCCCTCTGAGGCACTGCGCAGCCTCTACGACCTTTTGCGTCATTCCTACTGCCCTCTGCATGGATGACGCACGCCCTTCTGGCTCTATGTTGTCTCAGCTAGCCTCTGCGTGGCCTACTCTAGCTTCTACGTCTGCCTCTGTGTTGGTCTCTCGGCACTATCTCTGCCTCTTTGTCCAATACTCACTGCCCCTCGCTACAAATTGATCACTGATTCGACTTTTCTTAGCAAACCCCGCTCTAGAAAATCGAATGACTGATCACTCTAGTGTGTTCTCCAATTGACCCTCAAACCTCCTCTTATAATTTTCATGTTGGTCCTCCGACGGTCGAGATTACATCTCTAATCAACGGTTAAGATTAGATTTGGCTTGATCCATGTCGATTAGAACCTTCTAACCTAGTTTTATATTGATACCCATTAATATTTTATTTTTCCTAAGTTTAGACTTAGGAAATCCATTAAAAATATTAACTATTTTAATATCTCCTTAACCGGCTAGAATCTACCCAAACCATTTCTGGGTCTTGGAGATCTCATGTGTTTTAGCCTCCACCAATTTTCATGGCTAGAGCACATTCGATGCTACCCCAAATCAACAATATTCATCCAGAAAGGACATCCTAGCCTTCTAGATGACATAGTTGGAGGCTCCCTCCAACCTATCCTGATCTCTAAGCCCAGTGGTGGCCATCTCTAAATTTGGTCGAAAATGTCCCTCTTTCCCTCTTCTCAGTTGTTGGATCTGCTATACACACTCCCTTCTGGAGTGAGGAATTTTGCCCACAGTTTCTACAAATCTGCAACAAGAAAATTGGATTTCTAAAACTCAAAATTCCTTGAGAGAAATTTCCCTCCTCTGTGTGTTATTTCTCTTCCACCCGACGTTGATTATGCTACTGCAAATCCCTTTTGCACCCAAACAAGGAATCTGCTCAGTGAAAATCTGAGTTGTTGCTACTCCCTCTACCTGTTGAAATCACTCAACTAACAAGCCGAATTTTTCTGCCAACCTACACTGAAAAATCGAACTTCCCCAAGCAATTCGATCTATCTGGCTTAGTCTCTACGTAGCCCCCCGAGAAATCGTCCTAACGCTCCGTCTGAACAACAAATTTTTATATCTCCGCTTTTGACCTTCCCCATCTGATCCACGCTCTGATTCCATGTTAAAATTTCAATTTTGAAATCTCATTGCAGCAACTGGAATTAATTCTTATAATTGTTAATTAATTGAACAATTTATTTGCCACGGCAAATACCGAATAAATCACACTGCAACCTTCACAAATAAAACTGTGGAAAATAATAGCGTTGGAAACTGAGAAATATGCTAGCACACAATTAACACAGTTATTTTCCGACAAATGTCCCCGGAAAAACCCAACTTGGGAAAACTAGTGCAGCAGTTGAGGGTTTTTATTATTAAGCAGCAGTGAAATAATCTGAGCATAATCTAGATGTCGAAAAATCGCAATCCTGTAGAGAGATTACTAGCAAAAATATTGTGAGGAATTTTCCTCACCCCCACAAACAATTTGGTCTCTGACTGCAGCTCCAACTGAGTCGTCCAAACAGCCTCTACACAGACTTGCGCCACCTTGCGCAGCCCCTTCCATGCTCTGCTTGAACCAGCTTATCCTAAAACAGTCCCATCTACCACTGACTGAGAAACTATCTCTACTACCTTCTGGAACACTTTCCCAACCTCTGGAACTGAAACCCATCTTCTCTCTAGCAAAATCGAATTGCCCCTAGAGGCTTTTGCACAGCGCCTACATCAGCCTCATTATGGCTCTCTCTGCCTCTCTGCAATGGACTTCGCCAGATCTAGAAGACTTCCTCCAGCTTCATTGTCCTTGCTCCTCTGTCTCTGCTTCCCTTCTGAAGCTCGAACTCTTCCGGCTACTGCCTCTGGAAAATCGAACTCTCCAAGGAACTCAATCTCTGTGTGTGTGTCCTCCATCTACCCATCAACTTTATAATCTTTTGTTGGGACTCCAATGGCCAAGATTAAGTTTTAATTGAAGGCTAAGGTCATATTGGAGTTGATCTGTGCGAGTTTCTAGATGATTCGCACCTTATCTCAATTAATTCTAATTAATTAATCCCTTTTCCTAAGTTATTTAAAAATAGGCTAATAATCTAATTGAGACACTTCTAGGTGAAATTTAAATAAACGATTTTTGGGTTATGGAGAACTCCTGTGTTTTAGTCTCTCCACAAAGTTTCGAGACTAGAACACCTTCGATGCTACAAAAACTAACAACTATTGTGCTCATAACACATCTTGTCATGTATTTTTTCATTTGTGGGATTGCTAAGTGATTGAGAATAATTGAATATCATTGATGAACATTGATTTATTGGAGTAATTCAAAGTGCTTTCCTTTTGAAAGATATTTTCACTTTGATATTGCAAAATTGGGCATCATATCTTAAAGCACTTTCCCTTATAGCGTTGTAAGTCCAGGTTCCTCTTGCTAATTATGCATCAAATAAGTGTTTGGAATCAAATAAATCTTGTTTGAGTAACTTATCACATCTCACATTTCATTCTAGGATTAGAAGTGCATTCGTAAAACATGCCTCCAAGCATAAGCTTGGTTGTAAGAAGATAGGACCACCTTTCTCACCCCACTTGCGAAGTTTAGACCCTCATTTATGGTTAACACAGGTGACCTTACAGTTCTCTTGCGGGAAATCCCTTGTAGGAAAGGAGGCACTGGGTAGTTAGAACCTCACGGGAGGCATCGTTAATGAGGCCATAGCCTCCTTCTTGCGGGCTTCTCTCTACAACCTACATTTGAGACTAACTTCAAAACAGTTGAGGGTAAGGACTCATTTAGATAACGCATTTAACTAAGAATTACCAAGATCCTAGATTTCACTTAGACTTAGTGTTTGCACCTCAATTAGGATAGATTTGCATCCCGCAACAATTGTTCATCCGGTGACTTGGAATCTATGTTATATTTGAGCAAGTAAATAATCCTAAGGCACTAGTCTCTAACTAATAATCTCAATAAATCTAATCAAGAGGTGTTTAATAATCAAACTTGCCTTTAATTTTAACCAAGTTGCTAGGCCATTCAGTTGTGTCTCCCTTTATTTGTTGGTTCCCAACAAGTAGTTCATCTCTTCATCCATGGGGAGTCGGGACTACCCCCCTTAGTCTGCAATTAGGAGACAACTTAAACGGAGAGGGCAGGGATCAGAGTGACAGCCCCTGTCCTAAGCATTGTTGCAATCGAGTGTACAATTTGAGCGACAACAGCATGAAACTTGTTGGAAAAAGTAACTATGTTCGGTCTTCAATAATGTACTTGAGTCATTATGTAATGTACTTGTCAAAAGAATAAAGAAAATAATTTTTATTATTGTAAAAATGAAGTTTTAAAGCACGGGTTTCATGCTTGGGTCATCATTATATTAGTCAAAGTCCCCATTGTGGACTCCTAGGATTAATATTGAGTTTATAGAGTCATTGTATATTCGAAGAGACCCTTCTTGGGCTTTCGAATCATGTAAAACGGTTTTGTATCAAATCAAATATGAATTATGTGTCCTCCACATCATGTCAGCCTAAGGAAGATCAAGTCGGCCTAAAGACCCCCATTCGACCCACTAGAAGCCTATATATTGAAGGAGGTCGAAGTCATTTGAAGCACTCACTCTCAAGCAAGTTCAATATCTCAAGAATAGTTGGAGAAATGCGAAGTCTGTTCCCGAGAGGACGAAAGAAGTACGAGTTTGGGGGAGTCTCTAGAGATGAAGAAAATCGAATTTTTGGTGTCTCTCTCTCTCCGTTTCATGGTCTGGGTTGGGAGATCGAAGTCTCCTAAGATTTTGTTGTTGCCGTAAGCTGCATTTTGTCGTAAGTTGCATGTTGTCGGAAGCTACTTCCTAGTCGAAGTTGCTAGAAGGGGTCGAAGATCTTGGAGGCTAACATGGTGTGGAAGGAAAATCTGGTCTTGGTCTAGGGTAAAGAGTCTCAAAGAAGACTATTGAAACGAAGAATTATCTTGACTGGGTTTTCCCCTCGAGTGGGGTTTTGCCCTCGCATGTGCCTATATCTTGTGTCTCTTGTTTTGTGATCTTCATATATGTATAATTGCTTGATGAAAGATAAGATAATAAATAAGTAAAAGAAGTCAACAGACTCACAAGTAATTATCAAGAAAGGAGAATCAAACCCTAATATAATATCCATGATTTTCCAACATGGTATCAGAGCTAAGGTCAGGAGAAGTCGAAGATCACTTTGTTGGCATGGATTCTCCCTCTATGGTGAACTACATAAGCTTGGATTTCAACTCTGCTGGAAGATGGATCAAGAAGATCATCTACTACCTATTCAACAAAGTCAAGAGTAAAGGATTCTTGGTTGCCCTTACAAGTTCTCTTACTGATGACAATGCATGGATCATTGATAGTGGAGCATCGAGACACATGACAGGTGAAAGCAAGCAACTACACACTATCAAAGGAGTCATCCTCTCATGCAATGGAATTGGGTGACAACAAAAGCTACGTTGTTAGAGGCCTGAGATCTGCATCACTGAAGTTCGACAATGGATCGAAGTCGCATCTCAACAACATTCTCTGTGTTCTAGGTTTGAAAAAGAATTTACTTTCTATTTCTTGTTTAGAAGATAAAGGGGAAAGGATTGCTTTTGTTGATGGAAAGGTATTGGTTTGGGGAAAGAACTCTAGTATTGACAAAGCTAGGGTAATTGGATTATGAAGGAAGCCTTTACCGGGTTATCACTCCATCTCCTCAAGCTTTAGTTTATATGGAAATAAGTCTCATTGAACTATGGCATCGAAGTTATGTCCATCTTCATTATAGGGTCATCCCTACTCTTAGTCAATTGGTTCATGGTATTCCTGATATGAAGTTAGACCATGAAGGTGTGTGCAAGGAATGTCCTCTAGGGAAGCATACTAGAAATCCATTTCATCATAGTGAATCTAGATCTACAGAAATATTATATCTAATCCATTCTAATATATTCGGGCCCATGTCTAACAGAAAACTTGGAGGTCATCTCTACTATGTAACATTCATTGATGACCATTTCAAATAGACATGGCTCTACTTACTCAAAACTAAAGATGTAGTATTTGATAAGTTCAAGGATGAGGTAGAAACCCTAAGCGAGAAGAAGATAAAGACTCTAAGGTCTGACAATGGTGGGAAATACATCTCTAAAGAGTTAATTGCATATTGTAAAGATGTAGGTATTAAGAGGGAGCTCATTGTTCCCTACTATCCCGAACAAAATGGATTGGTCGAAAGAAAGAATAGGCCAATTGAAGAAGGCATTCGAACTATTCTCCTTGATCAAGATCTACCGAAGTTCTTATGGGGTGAAGTAGCGATGACATCCATGTACGTTCAAAATAGAAGTCCTCAAAAGAGTCTTGATAATACTACATCCGAAGAAGTATTCACAAGAAAGAAGCCAAGTGTGGATCGTTTTCGCATATTTGGAAGTCCAGCAGATGTCCATATTCCGAAAGACAAGCGAAAGAAGTTGGTTTCGACAAGCATCAAGGGAATATTCTTTGGTTATAGTCTTTCCTCAAAAGCATATAGAATCTACATAAAGGAGGGACGATACATTGAAGTAAGCAGGGATGTCATATTTGATGAGAATCAAGCTTACAAGGAATCAAAGGATATTCCTATTGATTCTGATGAGGAAGAAATTCCCGTATTTGAAGAAGATGAAGTTCATGAGAACTCTACTGCAAATGATGAAGAAGGACTAAGTGAGCCTATTCAATCGGTGGTTATCCCAACCACAAGAAAGAGGCCAAATTGGTTGAAAGCTACATTAGATGTTGAAGGACATGAAGTTGTGAAAGGGTCCTCTAGGGAAAGTAAGAAACCGAAAAGGTATTCTGGTTATGTTGCATATATGACAAAGTTGATTGAAGTCGAACCATCTACATTCTAGGAAGTTGAGCATGAAGAGGTTTGGAAGAAAGCTATTGTAGGAAGAATATCAATCCATCATGAAGAATGGGGTTTGAGAAATCATTCCTGGACCTAGTGTCAAATCGGTTTCACATCGAAGTGGATCTATAAGATCAAACATGTTTTTGATGGAAGTATAGACAAGTACAAAGCAAGGCTCATTGCAAGGGGTTTCTCTCAAAAGGAAGGTATTGACTATGAAGAAACATTTGCACCTATTGCAAGGTTCACTACCATTAGATCGTTGGTTTCACTGGTTGCTACAATGGGGTGGAATATCTATCAAATGGATGTTTAGACTGCATTTCTAAATGGGACCATTGATGAGGAAGTGTACATCAAACAAACTGAAGAATTTGAAGTGAATTGCAGGGACTCTCATGTTTGCAGACTCAAGAAGGCTCTATATGGTTTGCAACAAGCACCAAGGGCATGGTATGCAAGAATGGATGCATATCTTCTTAGGATTGGGTTCATGAAAAGTAATGTTGATCCGAATCTATATATCAAGGTCGTGAATAATGAGCCCAACATTATTCTACTATATGTGGATGATCTATTCATCACCGGTGTAGAACGAAGAATTCGAATGCAAGAAGATGTTGGCAACTGAATTTGAGGTGAAGGATCTAGGACTGACACATTACTACCTAGAAGTATGGTAGAGACCTAGGGAGATATATTTGGGGTAAGGAAAGTACATCATCAAGTTATTACAGAAATTTGGGATGATGGACTCCAAGTTGATGGTTACTCCTATGATCACCAACCTCAAGAAGTTGAGGAGCTCCAACTCTTGTCTCGTGGATCCTACCTTATATCGTCAGTTGGTGGGTTCCCTAATGTATCTGGTAAATACTAGGCCAGGTATATGTTTTGCAGTGAACATTCTTAGTCAGTTTCAATTGGAGCCTCATCATGATCACTAGATAGCTGCCAAACATATATTGAGGTATCTTCGTGGCACTATACATCACTGCCTAAAGTATGATAGTAAGGAAATCAAGCTAATTTGGCTTCACAAACTCTGATTGGGGTGGCAGTGAGACCAATGGAAGGAGCACTACCAGAGGATGCTTTAGTCTGGGAGCTACGATGATCTCATGGATGAGTAGGAAGCAAGATGTCGTGGCATTGAGTAGTGTCGAGGCAAAATATGTGGATGCATGTGAAGTAGGAAAAGAGGTTGTTTGATTAAGGAAGCTTCTGATAGATTTGTTCGAGATGTCTCTAGGTCCTGTTGTGATTAATTGTGATAATCAAAGTTGTATCAAGATGTTTGGAGATCCTGTGTTTCATTCAAGGACGAAACATATCAATAACAAGTTTTACTTTATTAGGAACTTCGTGCAGGATGGGATCGTGAAGTTAGAGTATGTTCCGACTGATGAACAGGTAGCAGACATTATAACAAAGGCTTTTCCTAATAAGAAGTTCGAATATCTAAGTAACCTATTGGGTTTGGTAGATATTGGTAACTGCATTGATGATAAAGAAATGGAAGAGATTTGGTGAGGCTTTGCGAGTGAAGCATTGCCTGGGGAGACATCAAGCCAGCACTCTGTGTTGATGCCTAGAATCCCGGAATTGAAAAGGTGGTGTTGTTTATTGAGCTCTATTTTGGATACACACCTATATGTTTGGGTTAGTAGTTAGCAAGTAAGCCTGATGGTACCTAGAGGGGCTAAAATCTTGAGTCCACCTTAGTCCCACTTGGATAGATTGCCCTAGTCAGGAATCTAGTCCATGGCATTGCGGTGCCTAAAGGTTCTTCATGTTTTCATATAGTTTGAGATCTTCCATTGTATTTGTACATTATGAATACCTCCCTAGTTAAAAAGGAGTGTTGGAAGAAGTAACTATGTTCGGTCTTCAATAATGTACTTGAGTCATTATGTACGTACTTGTCAAAAGAATAAAGGAAAAAAATATTATTATAACAATGACTTATTAAAGCATGGGTTTCATGCTTGGGTCATCATTATATTAGTCAAAGTCCCCATTATGGACTCCTAGGATTAATATTGATTCTATAGTCATTGTATATTCGAAGAGACCCTTCTTGGGCTTTTGAATCATGTAGAAAGGTTTTGGATCAAGTCAAATATGAATTGTGTCCTCCACATCATGTTGGCCTAAGGAAGATCAAGTCAGCCTAAAGACTCCCATTCGACCCACTAAAAGCCTATATATTGAAGGAGGTCGAAGTCATTTGAAGCACTCACTCTCAAGCAAGTTCGATATCTCAAGAAGCGTTGGAGAAGTGCAAAGTTTGTTGCTAGGAGGACGAAAGAATTGCGAGTTTGGGGGATTCTCTAAAGAAGAAGAAAATTGAACTTTTGGTGCCTCTCTCTCTTTGTTTCATGGTCTGGGTTGGGAGATCGAAGTCTCCTAAGATTTCACTATTGCCATAAGCTACATGTTGCCGAAAGTTGTTGCCTAGTCAAAGTTGCTGGAAGGGGTCGAAGATCTTGGAGGCTGACATGGTGTGGAGGGAAAGTTTGGTCTTGGTCTAAGGTAAAGAGTCTCAAAGAATACTATTGAAAGGAAGAATTATCTTGACTGGGTCTTCCCCTCAAGGGGGGTTTTTCCCTCACATGTGCCTATATCTTGTGTCTCTTGTTTTGTGATCTTAATGTATGTATAATTGCCTACTGAAAGATAAGATAATAAAGACGTAAAAGACGCCAAAACACTTACAAGTAATTATCAAGGAAGGAGAATCAAACCCTAATATAATATCCTCGATTTTCCAACAAAACTGTACAGCAATTACAAAAAAATCATGCACACAAAATCGAGGCATTTATTGATGTTTTAAACTATACAAGTCGTTCAGGAAATCGAGCATAGATTTCGAGGAGTTCGGCACTATTTTCAAGGTGGTATTTGTGCATGGTTTTCGATATAAGTACATATTATTTAATGCTAGAAATTATTGGTGCAAACTCATCTTTTTTTGTGAGTTCATAATAAAGATTTACTCTATTGGTTTTCCCTTCGAGGTTTTTCCAACGGCATTGCCCAAAAAAATCTGTCATGTTTATGGGTTTGCTTTCCTAGTTTTTGCTCTGTATTTGAAGTAAATTATTCAATGTGTTTTCATTCATAAGTTCATATTTAAATGCATTTATGGTTGAGCAATAAATGTCATTAAACTAGCAAAACTTGTTGAAACTGAAAGCCATCATATTGAGTCAAGAAAAATTTGCATGGTATTAGAGCATTGATACTGAAAGGGGAAACTAAACAAGAAAAGGCTGAGAACTTTTTTGGTTTTCGAGAAAAGGCTGAGATCTTTCTTACTTTTTGAAAAAATGCTGAGATCTTTTTGGGTTTTCAAGAAAAAGGTTTTTTTTTTTGGATTCTCAAGGAGAGGTCTAAATTTTTCTAGGCTCTCAAGGAAAGGTCAAAATCTTTTTGGGTTCTCATGGAAAGGTCGAAATTTTTCTGGTTTCTCAAGGAAAAGAAAAAATATTTTGGGTTTTCAAAGAAACAAGAACAGGGTTGAGGCTTGAAGATATATTGGAGGGGGCAAGAAATTTCAGCACATGGAAAGAGAGGATAGTATTGATTCAAGAGGAATATGAGTTGTGGGACATAGTTTGGAAGCCTATCACAATTCCTACGGATGCAACACTTTTGGTCAAATATAACAAAAAGAATGTTAAAGCCAAAATGATTATCCTTGATGCCATGTAATTCTGATTAATTTCTAAAAACCCAACAACTAATTTGATGAACCAGTGTTGCGAACATCTCGATAACATCCCGATTTTATCTCGAAATCACGATTTTTTGGGCTAGCCGATGTTTCCCGATTTTTAAAAATATTTTTATGCTATCTTAAGTTTGTCGATGTTTGCTGATTTTTTACTAATAATTTCCCGATTTTTACGATTTTTTTGGTTTTCCAAACCCTTGCCAATTTTATCCCAATTTCGATGTTTGCAACATTGGAATTAACATAAATGAAAGAGCTGAAACTGAACTTTCAAAAGGCTTTCATCAAACATACTAAGCTTTTCTAACTGTATAATGCAACAAAAAATAAAAATTGAAGACATAAGCACATAAAATATTCAACACCAAAAATTTACCCAAGAAACCCCAACTGGGGAAAACCTACAATGCATGTGTTATATTTATTTCTTCTCAACAGATTGCTAATTCAGGAAATCAAAATGAACAGGGAAAGCTTCCCTTCACTCTCAGCAACCCTTGAAATTCTCACTGTGCCCAAACTAGTCTGCACACAACCCACTCGGTCTCTCCTCCTGCGTGCGGCCTTCTCTCAGCCTGCACATTGTACGGAATCTGTATTGATCTGTACAGTCATTTGTGTGGCCTTCCTAAGTTGAAACTCTGCTTGGCTATAGAAATCACTTATCTAGATAATTTGTGGGTCGTATGGCCTCTTTCTTTCTACCCTCATGTGCTAGTCGTGATGCCGTAATGCCGAATAAGTTGGTTGCAATAGCTAATAAGAACACATACACAAATCTAATACACAAGTCTAACTTCCCACCAGTTGTCTTATCTCCCCTTTATAACTCGACCTGGGCCCCACAAAGCACTCACAAGGCTATGAATACTTTAAAATATTAGGTTGGTACAAATTATAAATTGACTTTAGGAAAAATAAATTTTTCCTAAGTTAATACATAGGAAATAATAAAAATCTGCAAGAAGTGGACTATGGGTTCCTCTGCTAAATTTAGTGCACCTCTAAACTTAGGTGAACCCTTCCTTTTCTAACTCCATTCAGCAATTCCTCATGTTACATGTAAGAAGAATGCATGGGAGATGTGGGATTTTTTATGCAAGTTATACCAGAATTCAAACCAAAACAGAAAGATGGTGTTGAAAGAGAAGTTAAGAAACACCAAGATGATTAAAACCAATACAATTACATCATACCTTACCTGAGTGTCATAGGAACGTGATGAGTTGGGTGTTGTTGTTGAGAAGTTGGAGGAATCGGAGTTGGTTACAATAGCCTTGAATCTAGGTCACCAGAACACGAGAACACGGGACACGAAGGACACGGGGATTCGAGTGTCAGACATGGACACATTGACCCCCCAAAACAGGACACGTAAGGACACATATATATTATTTTATTAAATATATATATATATAATATATATAATATTTTATATTATATATTATATATAATATATATTATATTTAAAATTAGATATTTCTTACACATTCTCATTATACAAATTCATTGATTCTGTTGTCGCTTAAGAAACCAGTTTCTTGCCTGTGTAGAAATTGTGCTTAGGACATTAATGTTTATTATTATTGTCACTTATTTGTATGATGTATCTTCAAGTGAAGGACCTGAAAGACATGGTTCTTAACCCTTAATACCTAGGTGATATGAAAGTCTCAGAATGCCATTTGATTGTTGAATATGAATGCTGAGTGGAGAATGCTTTGAGAAGTTAGAGACAATATGTTGTTTTACACAGAAACTATTGTTTGTAACACTTTGGGAAGTTAGAGACAATATGTTGCTTTACACAGAAACTATTATCTGTAACTTAGAAGAAATGTAGAAGTAAGGGTTTTAAGTATAGGAGCACTCTTTTAAGGTATTTTAACTTCATTCACATAAGTAAACAAAGACCTGCAGCTTCATTACTATACTTAAAGAAAAGAAGACATATGATGACACATAACAAAGAAGTCACAAAATCATACCCAACAATGTGTGGAAAACTTCTGATTCTTTCATTAATCAACAGTTTATCAAAAATACAGTAGCCTAGTCTCCAGGTTCTTCAAAATTTGAACCCTTTTTCTATAATTTTGTCTCTTTTTATACATCATGTGACAGTTGATAATCACTAAAACTGTCAAACTGTTTAACTATCTCCTAACTATCTAAAGTAAAAGTCATTACAGAATATTACATTGGAGGGTAAAAGACACCTCATTCTCAAGAAAACAAAATAACAAGAAGTAACAAAAATTAGAAAACTGATGATGGTTGCTTACTGTTCGGATTTGTGGCTTGACTGCTAATGAAGTTTCTCTGTAGATGTTCTGATAATAATTAAATTGTTTTAACACAACAAACTGCATCTTTACAAAACTTAGTGCATGGACTTGGGCCCATGTATATATCGGAAATGTTTTGATTGCCTAAAACATAAAGAAACCCTTATGGCCCACATATATATCAGGAGTGCTCCAATTGGCGAAAACACAAAGAAACCCAACCAATCACCTTTCCTTTGGAGTTTTGGTCATCTGCCTCTAATTCTAGTTACTCTACTAAAACAACGAAATTGGTTGATTTACGCGAAATATAGCTTACCATGAAACTGAAAAGAATTTAGACTCTGGTTCATAAACTTATCGCGTCCACCTTTTCCACAGACCTTTGCCTTCTCCACGAACCCGATATGGAAACAAAACTGTAATTTAAAGATTTCTCAGGTCCGAAATTTATAATAAATTCCGTGCACTTTTCGACGCGATATCTGTCGGATCTTGTCGCTTCTTGATGAGCGGTTGTGATTAATCTAGACTTCAATGGATTAAACCACATTCTATAAAACATCGCGTTTGTTTTCCGAATTAAACATCGTCCTTGTTAACCACGCGATTACCGTCGGATCTGCATTTTTCAAGCGGACAACCCTGATCAACTGAGGTTTTAACTCGATTTTATAACTTCTCGCGTCCGATTTTGAAGTAAACCTCACCCTTGTTAACCGCGCAATTACCATCGGATTTGTCGCCTTCCAAGCGGACTGCTCAGATCTTCTCGCGGGTTTCTCACGTTCAAAAGCCATTAATAATATAAAATAAGTGATTTCTTTCAAATTTCCGCATTTCCTTTTATTTCCGTTATAACATAATATTTGATTTTTTTTCATTTTGCGATAAAACTAAAAATAAAATTAAAATAACAATGGATGCTACAACAGATTCAAACATAGATCTTCATCTAGTTGTAAGTTTTACAAAGTAACATTATGCATACAAATACAATTGTGACATAAATGATAAATCATAATACATATTCATCAATGATCCAATAGGAGAAAGACAAGATACTGTAGTTTTCTCATTAAGTCATCAAAATCAAAATTTGTACAGTGTTACATAGGTAGTAGCAATGCCAATGGAAAATAGAAATAGCAAATACAAAACAACTACAAGCCTAAAGGCAGTAGGTAGCTCATGAGTCATCAATCCTCATAATCAAAATCATCATCAATGTACTCATAATCATGGTCACCATTGCTCTCCTCTGATGCACCCTCCTCCTCTATATCCAATGTCATCTTTGCATCTCCTGGTGTGGAGGATGACCCCTCTACAATATCACCCTCATCAAAAGTGTCAGGCTATAACTAGCTCATTAAGATCCATGTTGGCCAATGCCAACTCAACATTGTTGTCCAAACCCATATTATCAAGAAAGACATCCCACATCTTTGTCTTTCCCTTAAACCACTCATCCCTCTGTCTGTAAATAAAACGAAGGTTGGTGTGCACATACACCATTGTCTCTACCCTGGAGTACTCAAGCCTGCTCTTCTTGACACTATACAAATTCCCACATGTACTCCAATTCCACTCGCAACAACCTGAGAAAGGAGCCTCATGGCTAACTGCTATAGAGGAGGGCTTCTTGCCCCATGAGTTGTCCACCAAGAATAGGGATTCTTACCCCTTGTCTCTGATCACATCATATCCTGCAAATCGACCAATGCCAGTGGAAAACTCTGCAAAGGCATCCTCCACCTCATCCAAGGATGCTCTATCCTGATAAAATCTGCTTCAATGCAGCTTTCCTCCCCTGTGAAATTTCCCCATCCATATGAGGAGGGAAACTGCGGGAAGGTCCACCATTCAGCCACTCATGGCTATAGTATTTTGGGTTCAACGAGTGAGCCAAACAATGTAAAGGTGTGCAATTCTTGTCCCATTTGCTGACAAGAATATCCTGTATGGTTGTGAAGAAGGCCTTTGATAATGTCTCATACTTGGGGCACTCACTCTGTAAAATAATGCTCCTCACAGGCTCAATCACGGAATCCCATCCCTCATAAACCTCTCCTAGGATGGGTTGGTTTGTATATGCAAATCGAAGCAAAGAAAAGATTGGGTCCATGATCTGAATAAGTAGATCTACCCTCTTCCACCAAGCATTATCTAACACTATGTCCATCACTCATTTTAAGGTTGCTTGATCTGTGTTTCTCCAAAAAGACCAAAACTTTGAAATAACCATGGCCCCAAGAGCGGTCTTGACCTCCCTCAACCTCTTCAACATGATGAATGAAGAGGCAAACCATTTACAGATAATGAGGGCATTTGTATGAATTTGTACAAAGTTGCGGATATGTCGTGCATCCTTAATAATGCTTCCAATCCAAAGCACATCAAAAGCAATAGATTTAAGTGCTGAATACAAAGAATGGACAATGCAAGGTGTTCAAAATACTTGTGGATATTTAGCTTCCACAATCATGCCAGCAGCCTTCCAAACAAATGCATTATCTGTAATGATTTGCACACAATAATCAACACCTACATCTTCAATAACTTTAATAAACAACTCACCCATATATTGTGCATCCTTGTATTGTCAAAGTGCATCCACTGATTTCAAGAAAATTGGACCATTCAAGGAAGACACCATGAAGTTGATGAGTGGGTTTCGTGCTGGATTTGTCCATCCATCATAAACAATGCTAACCCCAGATGTTGGCCATGCTGATTTAATAGGCTCAAACATTTTATCCACCTCTTTCTTTACCTTCGTCAACAATGTGTTTCTAAGCTTCTCTGAACTGGGAGGCTTGGCCATGCTGATTTAATAGGCTCAAACATTTTATCCACCTCTTTCTTTACCTTCGTCAACAATGTGTTTCTAAGCTTCTCTGAACTGGGAGGCACATACCCTAATGGAGCCCCTTGAGTTAGAGCTCGGCACATCTCAATAAATAAAGTTGAGCATGCAACATTAAAAGATATGAAGTTTTGATAGAAAAAAATGCAATGGTGAGATCAAGCTCTTCCTGTTTCTCTTTCTGAAAAATCTTGTCCATTGGACCAAGTGCCATTGCCTTTCTTTTTGTTGCTTGTCCCCCACCAGAACTCTCAAATGATATTTGTTGCTTCTTTTCCTCAAGAATGGAAGGGGGTCTTCATTCTTGTTTTTCTAAATGTTGCAACCACCTTTGCCATACCAACATTGGCCTCTTCTTCCATTTCCTTCCTCTTAATTAAAGACACTTGTGTACATGCTGCAATTCCACAACTTCGTAAAGCCAACAAATGAGCTTTCACACGGAAATATGTGCTCATGAAATGATTTTTGCAATAGTTACATTTCCAAGCAACATTGCCTCCTCCCTTCATCTCACTACCTGGCCCTTGCTCTCTTGTGACATATTTCCACAAGGGATATTTGTTATCTTGAGGTTGTTGTCTTCCCTCAACATTTGAATTTGTTGTTGCAGTCCCACTTGCAATAGAGGGAACACTTGAAGACCCTAATGAAATTGGAAGAGGAGGGGCATCTCCGATGGGGACATTCTTCCCCTTCCTTTGCCCCTTCCCTGCTGCCCTTGATTGAGCCATGAATGCTGTAAAAAAATAAAGAAAAAATGCACAATTTTGTAAAACAAATGCACATGCTAACTGCTGTAATAAAAATGCAAAAAAATAGAGAGAAAATGCACTTACCTGTTGCTTGAATCACCTCCAAAATGCTCCCACAGCCTTTGCACTTAGCTTTCACACACCCACAGCAAACCCACAATGACTTTGGTGAAGTTAGAATGGCCCAATCGCACTTTTATAGCCGCACGGAGGGCAAAATTTCGTGACACGAGTCCTAAAATTGGGACACAATCGGACACGATCCGGAGGACACGTGTCCCACTGAATCATGTCTGATTTGTCTGATTCAGGACACGTGGGGCTAGGGGAGCAAACCCAATTTCTTAGCCTTGAATGGTTTTTCTAAACCATGGAATAGGTTTGCGCGTGCAATTGTTTTTAGGGAGAACAAGCCCGATTGGGAGAGACTTTAGGATGATTTCGTGAAGGAGGAGCTTAAATTTTGTTCAATCCATATAGGTCAGCAGCAAGGCGTTGATGAGGAAACTGTTACTCTTTCAACAAAGAGCAAGAAAAGGTCCAAGAAAGGTCCTAAAGGTGGGGTTAAGTCAAAGGGTGAACCAAAAAAGGACATGAACAAAGTTTAAGTGTTTTGCATGTCATAAGTTGGGGCACTGTGCAGGTCAGTGTAACAAGTAGAAGAAACGCGTTGCAGCTTCGGCTGAAGTGGATCCGTTTTCCATTCAGTTAGAGAAATAGTTTTCTTTGCTGCTTTCCATGAGTGCAACATCTACCAGTGTTTGTTATATAGATATTGGGGCCTCCAGCCATATGATAGGTCAGTGGGAGTACTTTACAAATCTTACAGAGAGTGGTGTGGATCTTAAGGTGGAGTTTGGATCCAATGTGATCGAGTCTTACTGGACCTTGACCCTTCAGTAGCAAGAAGTGCTACTGGGGTTAACATTGGCGACTCAAGGGGACAATATCCCTCTGCAAGATGTCGACAACCATTGAATCTCTGTACTCTCAAACTGTGCTGCTGATCAATGAGAAACTAACTGTCAAGAATCATTGAATCTCTGTACTCTCAAACTGTGCTACTGATCAGTGAGAAACTAACTGTCAAGAACCATTGAATCTCTGTATTCTCAAACTGTGCTGCTGATCAATGAGAAACCAACTGTCAATAAGTGTCTATCCACTGGGCTATGGATTCAATTGCATGGTATCTTTGCTTCTCAACTACAAATATAGTTATTATTATCTAATTTTAAGGTCACGGCCAAGCCAGACACCAAATTGGTGTATGAGACCCCCTTGTTTGTGGGACAAGAGACCCACCTCCACACAGCGATTTAACTGCTAAGTCTACGAAGGCATACATACTCTACCCCCCTCTGGTTTTGAACCTGTGACCTCATAGGAGGAAACACATGCTCTTAGCCATTAGGCCTACTCAAGCTGTAGAATTTTACTTAAAATACTGAGAAAACCAAAAATACAATAAAATTGAATGACCATCCCCTAAAATCTACAACCTACAACTCGTCTCAATAGTACACTCCTCCCACTGGAAAATGAGCTGAAGACAACAGCTGGGAAAAAGTCATCTAGTCAAGTGCCAATGTTGAAAACATCTGCTATACACGAAGGAACCCACCAAGAAGGCTAATGGCCCATGGGTCTTAACGTACAAATTTGCTTGATAACACAACACCAATAACAGAAATACAACTTAGCCATTATCATTGTCCATAGGTATCCATTGCAATAATGTTAGTGGGTAGTAGTCATTATCATTACCAGAAAACATGAAAATATCAATAGCTGAGTTATATATATATTCTGATTAGCAGCATACCCATCACAAAATAATAATAATCATAACCACAGTACGCAACAATATATAGTAAGAAACCCAAGTGCTGGGAGAAAACATCACTGAAGCTTGTCCTTCCATGTCTGTATGTAAAAATACAAGGAACTATAACTCTATACGTAGGTACACAATGCCATCACCTATTCCACCTCAAAATATATTAGGTCTTATTCCATATTAACAACTACTACAATGACAACAATAATCTCTAGCCCTCAAGGACCTCTAACTGTCCTTACATATGCAATGGACACCCCAACTAATTCTCAACCGAGACCATTTGCATTCCATATGCTAAACTACTCTTGACAATGTCAACTTTGATCATCTGGTAGACAAGACAACCAAAATTAATCATTTGCCCAAAACCCATGCAACACATAAAGTGCCAAAACAAAGTACAATAAATACTTGCAAAACAAAAATTGAAAGTTCTGCACTTGATCACTTAACTTCCTATGTTCACATCTACAAACACAATTACAATCACTGGTTGGAAACTTTATATGTTGCATCCTAAAGAGAATGTCTGAAGTAATTTTTATATTGACAAAATTGTAAAATGAATTTGGTATTGAAGAAACTTTATTTTGTGAATTACCACAACTGGTTGCAATAAAAAAGATATTCTACCTCTAAAATCTCTAAAAAGATATCCTGGCATTTTACTTGAAACAGAAGTTCAGAATCCTAACCCATCATCAAAACATGGACATGGCTGCAGACCAAAGCTACGTAGACACTCCATTTTACAAAAATAATGTGTGTAAGAATTCACCAGGCATCCATGCTCAAAAATTAATCTCTACTTTTTAGGAAAAGAAAAAGCACCTCTATTTAAGACTTTTCAACAGTTTGTAAATTTAGATAACAGATTCATGGAGCTTAGTGCACATGAGATAGTTCATCTTACTCGGCGAAGCGGGAAAATCTTGCAAAGTTGTTTTATTACAACAGATTGATTTTGCAAAAGCACTAGCCGGACTGCTGTCTGCAATATATATTACAAAAACAATTGTCAGAGATAACTGTAAAATCAGAAACTTGACTCGCAAAAAACACAGTAGAAAATCTCTCTCCTGATCTCTCTTATCGATAATTATATCAATCTTCATTTTCATAAGCCTTGGTTCTGGCTTTACAATTGATGATCACAAATTGACAGTGGTTTTGTCTTCATAAAGAATGTCACGGATGAAAATTCCCAATGGGATCAATGCTTGGTACATAATTACCAATATAGCATCATCCCGGATATTTTATAATGGGATCAACTTTTGAAATGCATTTATTAAAATGTGTGATACCTCTTGGTGGGATCACACCCGCAATATAAATTTCCCCTGATCACTTTTCAAGTTTTTATTTATTAAAATTTAAAAACAAGTGATGATGAACATGGTGAGTTGGTGAGTCCTAGATTAGTAAGAGACAGGACCACATGTTCAGTCACGTGAGAATAGAATGGAATATCAAACATTGTTAGCCATGTGTGTTTGAGTCACATTTTGAAGGATTGCCGATAAGCATACTTCATAGCTTCACTCAAAGTTCCCAATAAAAAGAGTGATCACCATGTCCCCTATATACATCAGATAAGGAAATCTGATTAATGTTCAACAATTGACCACAAGAGTAGGTCAATGGAACTAAAAAGATGTGTCCAGTGTAAATATATGTAGTAATGCAAAACCAATTCCTATAAACAATGAAAGCAAAAGAGAAAAAGCAAAAATAGTACATCATAACTAAGAGTTGATGGAGAATGAATAAGTTGCATTGCATTCTAACTTCCCTGTCATCTTGATAAGATAAGATAAGATAAGATAAGTCCAAGGAATGACCACATTCAGTAGGTCAATATGACTAAAAAGTACATCAAGTTTCACTACACTGTGACAGTGCAAAAGTAGTGCCTATTGCTACTCTTTCAAGAGCAGAAATTCAGTACACTGACAGTACAAAAGCAGTGCCTATTGTTACTCTATCAAAAGCAGAAAAAGAACCAAGTACAAAGCTAAAAGGAGTACAAAATAAGTGCAAAAATAAACCATATAAATAGAAAGAATGTGAAGACATGCTGGAGACAGAGGCAAGGCCAGATGAGGAGAGAGAGGAGGAAGCTCCTCAGCCAAGTCATCAGCCACCACACATTTGAAGTTGTGGTTGCAAGGTAAATGTGATATCCCCAAATTTGTAAACTATAGAGAAGGCATCACAATTTTGGCAATTTTAGACTTGGCAATAATTTTTGGCATTAGCATCATACTTTGGGTCCTTAAACTTAGGAGAAAGGGAAATATTTGATTTTTGGTGGGTTGTGGGGGTCACCCACAAGGCATATGCACTCCCTTAGGCAGCACGCTATTGTGGAGAGAGGAAAAAGGGAAGGAGAGAAAACGCACTAGTGGAGTTTGGGGCCCACATGGGAGGAGAGAAGCAAGTATAAATAAGAGGTGAGGACCAACATTTGGGGCCTGTTACCCACCATTTTGTGGGTGATATCCCTAGGAGAAAAAATTTATCCATGATGGTCCTAAATTGCTAGCCCCTCACAGCCACCAACTAGCTCAATGTGCCATTTCTCCGCCACCTGAGCCAGCCATGTGGTCCCTCACCCATCTGTATGATCATATATTTGAAGGTGGGCCTCCCAAACCTAAAGGTATGCCTTGTTATTTGGTAGTTTTTTTATCATGCAAACTTTGGGCATGGATTAATGGGGCAATTCAGTGGAAAGAGTGGTATAGGTCTGTGTTTTTGTACCCTAGGTCTCTTTTGGGATGTTAACCTTGCACCCTAGTCACGTGGGATCTTTTTTACTAGCCTATTGGTTTTAGGGATGGTACTACATGGGAAACCTTAATTTTGGTTGTGTGGTCCCGCTCCCTGATTCACATATATTACTCCCCTTCCTCTCATTACACCCCCAATCATCTCTCCTCCCACCTGGGTCCACATTCCTCCACTGGGTCAACATAGGGTCAGCCACCCCCTCCCCTTGCCCCACATCTTGGGTTAGGCCTGGAATGATGCCCGGAGGTTGATGCAGCGAAAAGAAAAAGAAAAAACATAATTGGCCCATTCAATAGGAAATTGGACCACAAAATGTAAAAGATGGTTGGGACAAAAGCATTTAGCACGTGGGCAAAAACCATGACATGAGCTCTACCCCATTCCATGGCCATCACCCTAGTTCCTACATGGCCCTTGATGAGCCTCCTTTATCATTTAGGAACCCATGATTATCCCAACCCCCCATTGGCGATGCACTGCCCCACCTTATAAGGCAGTATACACTGCTATACTTTATGCATCTTGCTCTCATTACCTAGAGCCCCGAGCAGTTAACCAAAGAAAATCATAAAAAGGCAAAAGGCATATGAAAAAGGGTGGAAAAATCAAGGTCAGGGTAACTCATGCACCACGATTGCTCCCTCCTACACATTATTTACCCAAGTGTGGGCTTCCCTTTTATTAACTACCCTTGTACCAAAGCATGTGATCCAAGTTGCCCCCTTTCATTCCCTACTCCATTCCATCATTATGCCACATGCCACCACCATTTGAAGGATGTACCACGGATATACCACCCCCTTTAGAGGTAGAAACCACCTAATAGGATGCCCGGTTAACCCTATTTGGAGCTAGAAGACATTAGCACATGCCAAAGCCCACTATGGAAGGGCATGCCATTATGAAGTGCTCACTTGTTATCCATGGTTTATAAACACTTTTACATGATTTCTTTAATGATATGGTGTGCAAGAAGGCACGGGGACACTTTGGATCTTAGGCAAGATTGCAGGTGGTTTCCATTTGGGTTTGGTCTCCCTATACGGGGTCTTGACCCCAGAGGGCTACATTGGCACATGTACGGTGTGCGTAGAGAGCCATGGGCCTCCACAGCAACAGACAACACTACATGGATCCCCACAGCCATTAAAAGAATGCTCATGGCTCGCTTATTGGACGAGAAAGATGCACCTGATCCATCATGCCTAGCTAGCCCCAAAGTTGCACCATACACTTGGCAGATGATCCAGGACTTGGATAATGATGTGGCATCATCTACACCATCATTCTAGCCCTTGCAGGCGATCTCCAAACATCTTCGATTTATTTGGAGACCCATGAGGACACTTGTGTGCCCCCACAAGTCATTTGGAGCACCACAGGTTATTATAAGGGGCCAACCCATTGTCCATTTCTCTTGGGAGTTCAACTACACATTATGGCACATATGGACTCCATTAGACTCCCTCCAAGGCCCAACGACATGCACTATTCATTATTCGACCTATTGAGAGGTTTATTCTTTTGTTTATGAGCTAGTTTGGTGGGCTTGTCACCAAAAGTTAGTTATTTTGCACATTATTTTATTGTGGGGGCTAATGTAGGCCTAATTAGCTAAATCAAACTCATTAGAAGTGTATAAATACAAGTGATGTGAATTCATTCTAGCATCATCACTAGGTTGGACTTGTATCTCTTTAGAGAACTTCGCTATCTTTCTTGGTGGATGAAATTTTGGTACATGGAATGAATTTTGATGTTTGTATCATTTTCTCTTGTCTTGGAGCTTCTTGTTTGGAAAATTTTTGATGGTCGGATATACTCTAATACATGTAAGTGCAATTTTAATGCTATTCTTTGCTCTATTTTTTTCACATACATTGTTGCTGGGATTTCGCTATTCTAGGGCTAATTTGCTGCAGCCATTATTACGAAGTTGTGGAAATTTTGCTTCTAGATAGTGATGTTGTTGATGTTTCTAGGTTTACTTAGTTAGAAACCCTCCATGCACTTTATTTGATTTATTCCTACCTACTTGTTATTTTACTTAACAAGTTATTTACAATGTAAATACTGAAAGTAAACACTAGTGCATGCTCCACATATTACAAATCAGCAACTAAAGGAAACAGAAACAATCACACCATATGGCACCATTATTTTTGGACCAATATCCCCGAAAAAATCCACTGTGGGAAAACCAGTGCAGCTATCTGAGGGTTTTCTTATTAATCAATATCATAGTACAATCTGGGTGTCAAAACTGGCCTACCCAACAGAGAATTTCCTTGCCAATAATACCTCTCAGTTTCTAACAAATCTCCTGGCTGAAACACCGTATTATCCTTCCGACAACTACTCAGCACAAATCTACCCCAAAAACCCCAGTGTTAGCCTCTCTCTAGACTGTGTCAACCTCTCTCTGTCCAGCGTTGGCCCTACGTCACCCCGGATGGGTCTGCGTCAACCTTAGGAGGCCCAGCGTTAGCCCTCTAGCCTTCTGCATCAACAATGCTGGCCTCTCTAAGGCTCTGCGCAGCTCCCAACTGTGTATGCGTGGCCCTGCGTGAGCCCTGGCTAGCACTACGTCACTCTCCCCGGCTACTACGCTGCTCTCTCGGCATTATCTCTACCTCTATGTCTCTCTGTACTCAAATGCCCCTCAACTGCATCTCTTGATCACTAATTCTATCTCTCTTAGCAAACCCCGCTCTAGAGAATAGAATGACTGATCACTCAGGTGTGTTCTCCAAGTGACCCTCAAGCCTCCTCTTATACTTTTCCGATTGACATATCAACAACCGAGATTAACTCCCTAATCAACAGCTAAGATTAGATCTGGCTTGATCCATGTCTTTTGGACCATTCTAACACAATTTCATAGTCATACACATTAATATTTTATTTTCCCTAAGTTTAGACTTAGGGACTCCATTAAAAATATTAAATATTTTAATATCTCGTGATCTATTTAGAATCTGCCCAAACCCTTTCTGGGTATTGGAAATCTCATGTGCCCCAACCTCTCCACCAAATTTTGTGACTAGAGCACATCCGATGCTACCCCAAATCAACACTCCCTCTTAGCGAGGACTGTGCTCTAGCAATACTCCTCAATGAGTATTACTTTGATCATCCAGCATCGGTATCTGTGCTGATGCTAGGCCTTCCTGCCCAACATCCTCTGCACTGATGTATCATGTACTGTTGCCCATGGTTCTGCCACTGCCACTGCTACATCTGTACGACAGCTCACTTTGCATCTGTGTTGTTGCTGGTCCTTTCTCCCAGCACTGCATCCGCACTGCACCTCCTCTCATCACGCTGCATCGTGCTGCCCACTGCTACAACCTGCACTGCAACTCAGTTATTGAGAAGTAAGTAACTGATCTCCTAATCTGACCTCCCTGTTGGGCTAGAGACACCCACTGATGTTGAAACTCCCTCTGCCGCTGACAAGTGCTCCCTCTCTAACCTCTGCGCTGCTGCAACAACTTCCTACATTTCGCACCATTGCACACCTCTTTGTGCCATCCTGCACTAGTGCAACACTCATGTGCCTCTCGCACTACTGCAGCCTACTAGCCTCGCGCCTCCTGCACTATAGCTCTCTCTGCCGCTCCATCCGCATCCGTCTCTACCTGACTCAGCCAGTCCTACTACTCCTCTTCGGGGCTCCCGTAGCAAGGTGTAATCCAGGAGGCTGGGTACCTCGAGGAATCTACCCCTCATCGCCTATAGTCCACCTGACTACAGCTCGATGTCTCTACATTTCCGCTCAAGTGGTGTGTGTGCACTCATCGCACAGTCATCGTCTGTCAAAACTTCCTTCTCTGCTCGTGCCAGCATTGCCTTAGTCTCGGAAGACTCTCCCTTACTCTTCTTCCTCGGACACTGGGTCGCATAAGGACCCAACTCCCCACAATGGAAGCACTTGATCTTGGAGAGATCCTTCTTCCGCTTCTCCTGCTTTCCCAGATGTTAGGGCAACATCTTCCTCCTCCTGCTTGACTTTGATCCCCTTACTGCTGCTCCCTGCCTTTGACTGTCATCTCATCTCTTCCTGGTGAAGAGCTGCCCACATCTCATCCCAAGGTGGGAGAGTCCCTCTGCCCAGTATACTCTGGACAAATACCTCCCAATCTTCTGAGACAGCATTCAGGGTTGTCCTCACCATCAACTCCTGATCCGATGTCGCTTCTATAGCAGTCAACTGATCTCAAATCTCATTCAATCCTCCAAGGAAGGTGTCAATCGGTTCTCCCTTCTTCATCTGATATGACCTCAACTGATTTTCAAGCAGCATTCTTCTCTGCACAGAAGTATGTTGGTACAACATCTTGAGATCCTCCCACATCTCAAATGCCATTTCCTTCTCGGCTATGTGTGGGACTACATGATCCTTGACCCCCTCAAGGATGATGCTCTTGGCCCTCGCCATTGCCTCCTCGTACTTGTCGTTATCATTGGGTTCGACTGGGATAGCTATTACCTTCAAGGCGCAGTTCTCGACACGATTCCTATCAAGTACGGATAAGATTCTGGTCTTCCAGACTGCGAAGTTCGACGCTCTATCCAGTGTATCCTGGTCTCTTACTCCGTGTAGTGCCATGATGCTCCTCCACTTCCTTCCTGGAAGTTCTCTGTTCGACTCCTTTGAGTCTCTACTTCCCGTCTGGAAGTTCTCTTCTGGACTCCCTCTAAATTCCTCATTTCCCTCCTAGAAATCCTT
Organism: Pinus taeda; assembly: GCA_000404065.3. Lineage (NCBI taxonomy): Eukaryota > Viridiplantae > Streptophyta > Pinopsida > Pinales > Pinaceae > Pinus > Pinus taeda. The sequence continues at coordinate 30,153 of APFE030014157.1, read as the reverse complement.
CTGCCACTGTCGAGATGCCCCCTACTCTGACCGTCTTATGCAACCGCACCACTGATTCGGGTTCCTCGGCAAGAAACCCTCGGTAACAGCGTCGCTGGCCTTGCTCTGTCAGGTACTATTCTGACTATAGTACCTCACCAGCTCTACTCTGCAATATTCCCACAGCCTTTTAATCCCCAGCAACCTGAAGGTGAGAGCTCCTAATCTCTACGCAATCCTGACACTAGCAACCCCGCCTCCTCAGCCAACTGCATCAGCCTTCCTAGCTACTGTGAGGCTCCCTTTGCCTCCTTAGCTTCTGCGCTGCCTCTTCTCTACTCACCCTTGATGACGCAAGCACTGCGTCACCCTTCCCTTGTCATTGCTCTGCTAGAAACAGCTTCTGTCACCTCGAGACAGTTGTTTTCTACTTCTATTGCTCTGCTCAGTTGATGTCCTTAGTCCTCCTGTGATCTGCAATCACCCTCTGATACCATGTTGAAGTTTCTAAGTTTACTTAGTTAAAAACCCTCCATGCACTTTATCTGATTTATTCCTACCTACTTGTTATTTTACTTAACAAGTTATTTACAATGTAAATAGTGAAAATAAACACTACTGCATGTTCAACATATTACAAATCAGCAACTAAAGGAAAAAGAAACAATCACACCATATGACACCATCATTTTTAGACCAATGTCCCCATAAAAACTCAATGTGGGAAAATAAGTGCAACTATCTGAGAGTTTTCTTATTAAGCAATATCATACTACAATCTGGGTGCCGAAGCTGGCCTACCCAACAGAGAACTTCCTTGGCAGTAATACCTCTCAATTTCTAACAAATCTCCTGGCTGAAACCCCGGATTATCCTTCCGGCAGCTACTCAGCACAAATCTACCCCAGAAACCCCAGCATTAGCCTCTCTCTGGACTACGTCAGCCTCTCTCTGCCCAGCATTGGCCCTGCGTCAGACCTTTAGCCCTCTGTGTCAACAACACTAGCCTCTCTGAGGCTCTGCGCAGCTCTCGGCTACCTCTGTCTAGCCTTGCATGAGCCCTGGTTGGCTCTGCGTCACTCTCCCCAAGTACTACGCTACTCTCCCGACACTATCTCTGCCTCTCTATCTCTCTGTACTCAAATGCCCCTTAGTTGCATCTCTCGATCACTAATTCTATCTCTCTTAGCAAACCCCGCTCTAGAGAATAGAATGACTGATCACTCAGGTGTGTTCTCCAAGTGACCCTCAAGCCTCCTCTTATACTTTTCTTGTTGACATATCAACGGCCGAGATTAAGTCCCCAATCAACGGCTAAGATTAGATCTGACTTGATCCATGTCTTTTGGACCATTCTAACATAGTTTCATATTAATACACATTAATATTTTATTTTCCCTAAGTT
>APFE030014157.1:0-23993 GCA_000404065.3 Pinus taeda | reverse complement strand
CTGCCTCTCTATGAACTACGTCAACCCCTCTCTGCCTCACACTGGCTCTGCGTCACCCCGGATGGGTCTGCATCAACCCTCTGGCCCTCTGCATCAGCAACGCTAGCCTCTCTGAGGCTTTGCGCAGTTCCCAGCTTCTTTTGCATGGCTCTGGTTGGCTCTGCATCACACTTCCTTGGCTTCTTCCATGCTAGAAACAGCTTCTGTCACCTCGGGACAGTTGTTTTTCTGTTGCTATTGCTCCGCTTGGCTGATGTCCTTTAGTCCTCCTGTGATTTGCAATCACACTCAGATACCATGTTGAAGTTTCTAAGTTTGCTTAGTTAGAAACCCTCCATGCACTTTATCTAATTTATTCCTACCTACTTGTTATTTTCCTTAACAAGTTATTTACAATGTAAATACTGAAAATAAATACTAGTGCATGCTCAACATATTACAGATCAACAACTAAAAGAAATAAGAACAAACACACCACATGATACCATTATTTTTTGACTAATGTCCTCGGAAAAACCCAATGTGGGAAAACCGGTGCAGCTATCTGAGGGTTTTCTTATTAAGCAATTTCAGAGTACAATTTGGGTGCCGAAACTGGCCTACCCAACAGAGAATTTCCTTAGCAGTAATACCTCTCCGTTTCAGACAAATCTACTAGCTGAAACCCCGGATAATCCTTCCGACAACTACTCAGCACCAATCTGCCGCTGAAACCCCAGCGTTTGCCCAATCTAGATTGCATCAGCCTCTCCTAGCCTAGCGTTGGCCCTGCGTCAGCCTATCTTGGCCTGCATAAGCCCCAGGAGGCCCCGCGTCATCTCTCTGAGCCTCTGCGTTAGCTATGTTGGCCCCTCTGGTGCTCTGCGCAGCACTTAGCTACTTCTGAGTGGCCCTGCGTGAGCATTGGCTGCTCTTGCGTCTCTCTCTCTAGCTGCTTTGCTGCTATCCCAGCACTATCTCTACCTCTCTGTCTCTTTGTACTCAATGCCCCTCAGCTGCTCTCCCGATCACTGATTCTATCTCTCTTAGCAAACCCTGCTATAGAGAATAAAATGACCGATCACTCTAGTGTATTCTCCAAGTGACCCTCAAGCCTCCTCTTATACTTTTCCTGTTGACATCTCAACGGCCAAGATTAAGTCTCTAATCAATGGCTAAGATTAGATCTGGCTCGATCCATGTCTTTGGACCACTCTAACACAGATTCATATTAATACACATTAATATTTTATTTTCCCTAAGTTTAGACTTAGGGACTCCATTAAAAATATTAATTATTTTAATATCTCCTGATCTATTTAGAATTTGCCCAAACCTTTCTGGGTATTGGAGATATCATGTGCCCCAACCTCTCCACCAAATTTCGTGGCTAGAGCACATCCGATGCTACCCCAAATCAACACTCCCTCTTAGCGAGGACTGTGCTCTAGCAATACTCCTCACTAGAGTATTACTTTGATCATCTGACATCGGTAACTGTGCTAATGCTAAGCCTTCCTACCCAACATCCTTTGGGTTGCTGCCTATTGTACTGTTGCCCATGGTTCTGCCATTGCCATTGTTGCATCTGTATGACAGCTCCCTCTGCATTCGTGTTGTTGCTGGTCCTCCCAACACTGCATCCGCATTGCACCTCCTCTCATCATGCTGCATCGTGCTTCCCACTGCTGCACTGTAGCTTAGTTACTGAGAAGTAAGTAACTGATCTCCCAACTAACCTCCCTGTTGGGCTAGAAACACCCACTGATGCTGAAGCTCCCTCTGTCGCTGACAACTGCTCCTTCTCTCTGACCTTTGTGCTGCTGCAACAACTCCCTGCATCTCTCATCGTTGCACACCTCGCTGTGCCTTCCTGCACTGGTGCAACACTCCTGTGCCTCTTGCACTGCTGCAGCCTGCTAGCTCTGCGCTGTCTCGGGACTCCTGTATAATAGCTCTCTGTCGCTCCATCCGCATCCATCTCTACCCACTCAGCCAGTCCTGCTACTCCTCGTCGGGGCTCCTGTAGCAAGGTATAATCCAAGAGGTTGGGTACCTCAAGGATCCTGCCCCTCATCGCCTGTAGTACATCTGACTACAACTCGATGTCTCCCCACTTCCGCTCAAGTGGTGCATGTGCACTCATGGCACAGTCATCATCTTTCAAAACTTCCTTCTCTGCCCATGCTGGCGCTGCCTTAGTCTCGGAAGACTCTTCCCTTACTCTTCTTCCTTGGGCACTGGGTCGCATAATGACCCATCTCCCCACAGTGGAAGCACTTGATCTTGGAGAGATCTTTCTTCTTCCGCTTCTCCTGCTTTCCCTCAGATGCTAGGGCCACATCCTCCTCCTGCTGAACTTTGATCCGTTTGTTGCTGCTACCTGTCTTCGACTGCCGTCTAATCTCTTCTTGGCGAAGAGCTGCCCACATCTCCTCCCAAGGTAGGAGAGTCCCTCTGCCCAGGATACTCTAGACAAACACTTCCCAATCTTCTGAGACAGCATTCAAAGCTGTCCTCACCATAAGCTCCTGATCTGGTGTCGCTCCTATAGTAGTCAACTGGTCTCGAATCTCATTCAGTCCTTCGAGTTAGTTGTCAATCGATTGACCCTTCTTCATCTGATATAACCTCATCTAGTTCTCGAGCAGCATTCTTCTCTTGACAAAAGTATGCTGGTACATGTTCTTGGAAGAATCCCACATCTCAACTGTCGTTTCCTTTTCGTCTATATGTGGTACTACATGATCCTTGACCTCGTCAAGGATAATGCACTTGGCCCTCGCCACCGCCTCTTCGTACCTTTCATTTTCATTAGGGTCGACTGGGACAGCTATAACCTTCAAGGCGAAGTTCTTGACACGATTCCTGTCAAGCACTGATAAGATTCTGGCTTTCCAAACTGCAAAGTTCGATGCTCCGTCCAACCTATCCTGGTCTCTTACCTCGTGTAGTGCCATGACGCTCCTCTACTTCCCTCCTGGAAGTTCTCTGTTCGACTCCTCTGAGTCTCTACTTCCCGTCTGGAAATTCTCTTCTGGACTCCCTCTGAGTCTTGATTTCCCTCTTGGAAATCCTTCTGCCGCTTGTCGAGATGCCCCCTACTCTAATCGTCTTGTGCAACTGCACTGCTGATCCAGGTTCCTCGGCTAGAAACCCTAGGTAACAACTCCTTTGGCCCTGCTCTGTCAGGTATTGTTCTGACTACAGTACCTCACCAGCTCCACTCTGCAATATTCTTGCAGCCTTCTAGACCCCAACAACTGCCTCTCTGTGAACTGCGTCAGCCCCTCTCTGCCTCACGCTGGCTCTGCGTCACCCCAGATGGGTCTGCGTCAGCCCTGGGATGCCCTGCGTCAACCCTCTAGCCCTCTGTGTCAGCAACGCTGGCCTTTCTAGGGCTCTGCACAGCTCCTGGCTTCCTCTGTGTGGACCTGCCTAGCTCTGCGTCACACTCCTCAGCTTCTGCGTTGCTAGAAACAGCTTCTGTCACCTCGGGATAGTTGTTTTCTGCTGCTATTGCTCCGCTCGGTTGACGTCTTTTAGTCCTCCTGTGATCTGCAATCAGCCTCTGATACCATGTTGAAGTTTCTAAGTTTACTTAGTTTAGAAACACTTCATGCACTTATTTTGATTTATTCCTACCTACTTGTTATTTTCTTTAACAAGTTATTTACAAAGCAAATATTGAAAATAAACACCAATGCATGCTCAACATATTACAGATCAGCAACTAAATGAAACAAGAACAAACACACCAGATGACACCATTATTTTTGGACCAATGTCCCCGGAAAAACCCAATGTAGGAAAACCAGTGCAGCTATCTGAGGGTTTTCTTATTAAGCAATATCAGAGTACAATCTGGGTGCCGAAACTAGCCTACCCAACAGAGAATTTCCTTAGCAGCTATACCTCACAGTTTGAGAGAAATCTCCTGGCAGAAACCCCGGCAAACCCTTACGGCAGTTCCTCAACACAAAACTGCTCTGCAACCCCAGCGTCTACCCAATCTGGACTGCGTCAGCCACTCCTAGCCCAACGTTGGCCCTACGTCAACCTTCCTTGGCCTGCGTCAGCTCTGGGAGCCTCTGCGTCAGCTGCACTGGCCCCTCTGGCACTCTGCGTAGCACTTGGCTGCCTCTGCGTGGCCCTGCGTGAGCCCTTGCTGGCTCTGCATCAATCTCCTTGGCTGCTGCGTTGCTCTCCCAACACGATCTTTGCCTTCTCCGTTTCTCTGTACTCAATGCCCCTCAACTGCTCTCCCGATCATTGATTCTATCTCTCTTAGCAAACCCCGCTCTAGAGAATAGAATGACTAATCACTCTGGTGTACTCTCCAAGTGACCCTCAAGCCTCCTTTTATACTTTTCTTGTTGACATCTGAATGGCCGAGATGAAGTCCCTAATCAACGGCTAAGATCCATGTCTTTTGGACCACTCTAACACAGATTCATATTAATAAACATTAATATTTTATTTTCCCTAATTTTAGACTTAGGGACTCCATTAAAAATATTAATTATTTTAATATCTCCTGTCTGTTTAGAATCTGCCCAAACCTTTTCTGGGTATTGGAGATCTCATGTGCCCCAACCTCTCCACCAAATTTCGTGGCTAGAGCACATCTGATGCTACACCAAATCAACAATTTGTTGTATAATCAGCGTCATATCTTGTAACTAGCTGACTAGCTTGTAAATCCCATTCAAAAATGAAAGCCATACACCTTTCTGTTAAAAGAAAAAGTACATTGGGTTCCTCTTTTTGAGGTTTGAAAAGATTAATTGATGCAATTCACCCATAGATTGGTGTATCTAACAATAACTCCAAGTTGCCCCCATCGGTAAAGCAATGTATCTTCAATTGCATGCATTTTCCAATGATGAGATTGATGTCCTTCGGGGAAGTGAAGTTTCCGACGCAGAAATGGGTGACGCACGTGGGCTTCTGAGCCAAACCGACATAATTCCACGAGTCCAACTTCAACATCTTGTTCTTGTTTGCCTGAATCAATTTTCGTTTCCATAATGGTTGCTTCCACCTATCCTTACCAACCAACTTTCTTTCACATTTTCCTCTTCATTGTCATCAATGTCTTCTTCAACATCTCCCTCATTGTTATGATATTGTTCATCTTTTTGTTTCTCAAGATATTCCTCATCCACATCATCTTTATCTAGGTCATCATCTTGATCTACATCATACTCATCCCCATCAAGCTCAACTTCATCTAGATCCTCATCTTGATCAATATCATTTTCATATTCATCATTATCTATTACATCTTCATTCTCATTATCATCATTCTGATCAAAATCCTCTTCTTTTGCTTTACCTTGTTTCATTTCTTCATTGTCGCTATCATCTTCCTTATTATCGATTTCCTTTATACGTGCTTTAACTTCTGCATATGATTCTTCTCATTGCTAAAGATTTTCTTGAATTTTACTAAACTGCTCAATGCATTCAGGGTGAAAGCTTAATGGCATATTGTGCGGCAAACAACATTCAAAGACTCGCATGATTATACTGTGCGCCATGGCTTTGATACCACTAGAGCAACAAAACATGTAGCTTGTTGGCTTAAATACGCAAAAGTATTTGTAATAATAATTTATTAATATATATACATGTATAGTAATGTTGAATGTTACAATGAGGCCCGCTTATATACTAGGCAGGTGTCCTTTCACGATTGGGCATGTCTTTTAGACATGCCCCTTCACTTAACTAATGACTATTAAACCTATTCACTACTTGATTATTTATTTTTACATTTATTAATATTTATTGTTATTTTATATAACTTATATTTGTAACACACAGAGAGATCTAGAAAAGGCAACGCAGAGCCACGCTGAGGCAGTGCAAAGCTTGAGAGGAGATTCGCAATTTTGCTGAGCAAATCAAATCCAGTGTTAGGAGTCAGGGTGTGAGACCGGAAGGCTAGAGGATTGAGCATCCAACCACCAAATTGATCAACCAGAAAGAGTGACGCAGTGACCATCAACTGTGACGCAGAGCAGCGTAGTGATTGCGCAGAAGCTACGCAGAGGCAGCGTGGGACTAGCCATTCAGTGGCTGGATGAGTGTCGGACCTTCAGTGATAGTGTGAGGTATTTCTCACTAGTTTCTCTGCCAATCAGATTCTCTGTATCGAATAACCAGTAAGGCATCCAAAGATTGTATTCAGAAACTACTGCATAATAATACAAACCGTCAGCTGCTGCACCGGTTTTCCCACATTGGGTTTTTCTGGGGACATTTGTCCAAAAACAATGGTGTCCATTGTGTGTTGTGTATTTCTTCTTGCTCAGTTCTTGTTTCCGCATATAATTTAATTAGTGAACATTGCAATGTATTGGTTTCGATATTTACCGTAGAACACAGTAAATAAATTGTTCAGTTATTAACCAATAGAAGAACTTAATCAGTTGTTGTAGTAGAAATTTGGGTCACCAAATTTTCACATGGTATCGGAGTGCAGGTGAAGCAAGAGAGCAGACCAGAAGAGCCCAGAGTTGAAGAGGAGGGAGATCGAAGTGTTGTATAGGCAGCAGATCGAATCCCCAAAGGGATTGCGCAGTCCAGGCCAGGAGGGGAAGATTCTCAAAGAAACTCTCTCTCTGAGTGAGTTGAGAAATAGGTAAGATTTCCAGATCGAGATTTGTCACCGGTAGAGGGAGCAATGCAGCAGAAGCTTCAGCGCAGAGCAGTCTTCAGGTGAGACGCAATTTTCTGCAGCAGTTGTTGGGGCAAAAAAACATCAGAAGAAGGAAGGAGACACTTTTTGAGGGAATTTCTTCCTCAGAGAATTCCTAGCCAGGGAATTTGATTTCTCAATTGTTGAGCAACAGTAGAGAGGCGCGGATCTATTAACTCCAGCAGGGAGTACATAGGCCGGCCTAGCAGCAACGCAGAGGAGAAAGGAGCCAGTTCGTCATTTTGTTGGTAGAGATGGCAGCTAATGGGCTGAGAGATCAAGATCGGTTGGACGAAGCATCCAACTATGTGATCTGGAAGGCTAAGATCAACTGCCTTCTGGATGAGCATAATCTCAAAGCCTATGTCGATAGTGTGGTAGCTGAATCTACAGATGCGGATCCACTCAAGAAGTACAAGGTTGAAATGGTGAAGGCCAAGCAGTTGATCCTCGACGAAGTGAGGGATCACATTGTATGTCACATTGTTGGAAAAGGGATGACCAAAGAGATATGGGATGCCTTGGCTACGTTGTATCAAGGATCTTCCGAGCAGCGGAAGATGTACTTGGAGGAGAAAATGAGATCCACGAGGGACGCAGAAGGGGGAACGCATTGCTCCGTTCCAATCGAAGCTTCAGGAGGTCCGAGACTCATTGGCAATTGTAGGATCAGCGCCTCAGCCCACCGAGATGGTGAGGTTAGCCCTAAATTCAGTCTTAAAAGAATAGCAAGTATTTGTCCAGATTATCCTAGGCAGAGAGAGATTGTCAGATTGGGAAGGGATGTGGGCCGCTCTTTAGCAAGAAGAGATGAGGCGAGACTTAGTAAAGTGCAAACTTGATAGTAATAGCAACAACAACAGTGGGACGAAGCCCAAGAAGGATGAAGAGAATGCAACCCTTGCATCAAAGGGGCAGCAGGAGTAGCAGAGGCGAAAGAAGGACGTCTCAAAGATCAAATGTTTCCGGTGTGGTGAATTTGGTCACTACGCTACACAATGTCCTCTCAAGAAGGGCAAGGATGAGAAACATGATCCGCACGCTGCAACTGCTAAGATAGAGGAGTTTGCCATGATTGCCCAAATATCTCCAAGGGAGAGGTGGGGTGATCTAGTACTGTAGTTCGAAAGAACTACAAATGGGTAGGGTCCTTGAGGAGTCCACCTCTTGGATCAATACCTTCCTATGGGAGCCCATACCAAAAGTAGCAGGATGGACTAATGTCAGTTGGCGCAAAGGAGTGTCGGAGTGACAGTTGCAGTGGCTAGGAGCGCCATAGACTGAACAGCGCAGAGTAGAGTTGGCAGCAATGCAATTGGCACATTGCAGAGTCAGCAACAACGCAGAAGCTTCAGAGGGTCAGCGCAAAGAATAACAGTAGTCAAAACTCCAACAACAGATGCATCATGTTGAACACCTGTTCAATATTTTGGATGTATTTCCGTTGCTGTAGTTGCAAAAGGCAACAACAACAGTTGGAGCAGAGTTGCAAAGCAAATGCAGTGGGCAACAACATGTAGAGTCAACAGTAGCACGAATGCAACATTTGCGCAATAGTTGGTGGGCAATGATGCCAGACATCAGTAGTGCAGAGGGAGATGTTACAGAGTCAAGGTGATGCTTCAACAGGTTGCATTACTAGAGCACATTCCTCACTAAGAGGGAGTGTTGATTTCTGCTACATCGAATGTGCTCTAAGCCTTAAAATTTGTAAGAAGGCTAGGGAAAATGTATTCCAGATACTTAGAAATTGTTTTGGGAAATTCCACCCGGAAACAGTTTTATTAAAATAATTAATTATTTTTAATGGGTGCCTAAGTCTAAACTTAGGAAATTAAAATAATTGAAGGGTATTAATGAAACAGAGTGTGAATCTTCTAGAATTAGACGAAGATCGATTCAATATGATCTGAACCATTGATTAGAATCTAATCTGGGCCATTGATTACTCAACTGGAAGATTATAAGGACTTCGATGGGCATTTGGAAAACACATCGAGTGAGAGATCAAAAATTGATTTTCTCAAGAGAGCAGTAGCAGTAGTTGTCGGAGAAGTCATCGAGGAGATTTCTTGCAGTGAGGGGCAGGGATAGTTTCCTGGTTGGAGAGTTTTCTAATCCAGGGATACATTACAGAGGAGGCAGAGAGAGATCCAGAAGAGCCAGTGTAGAGCCAAGCTTAATTGATTCGCAGTTTTGCTGAGGAGCAAATCAGATCTAGTGTCAAGAGCTAGGGTGTGAGACTGGAGGAACAGAGGATTGAGCATCCAGCGAGCAAATCGATCAACCAGAAGGAGTGACACAGTCACCATCAACTGTGACGCAGAGCAGCGCAGTGATTGCGCAGAAGCTGCGGAAAGGCAACGTGGGACTAGCCATTCAGTGGTTGGATCAGTGTCGGATCTTCAATAATAGTGTGAGGTATTTCTCACTAGTTTCTTTGCGAGTCAGATTCTCTGTATCGGATAGCCAGTAAGGCATCCAAAGATTGTATTCAAAAACTACTGCATAATAATACAAACCCTCAGCTACTGCACCAGTTTTCCCACATTGGGTTTTTTCGGGGAAATTTGTCCAAAAAAAATGGTGTCCATTGTTTTTGTGATTTCTTCTTGCTCAGTTTTTGTTTCCGCATATAATTTAATTAGTGAAGGTCGCAGTGTATTGGTTTCAATATTTACTGTAGAACACAGTAAATAATTTGTTCAATTATTTAACAAATAGAAGAAACTTAATCAATTGTTGCAATAGAAATTTGGGTCTCCAAATTTTCACATTTCCAACCATTTTCTTCATTGTGTGGTCCTCATCAACAACTTCTCCCTTTTCCACTTTCACTTCTTGTGCAAGATTTTCAACAAACAAAGAAATTTTGTCCACCTCTTTTTTTTGTTGTTGTTTTTAGGAATCCCCTTCCCAATCGCTTTCTTCGCTGAGTTTTCCTCATCAACTCCTTTAATCTCTTCAACTTGTGCTTCTTGCGTAGGATTTTCAAGAAACAAAGAATCATTTTTCCCTGTTGCATTTTCCTCTATATTTTCTTTCACGATTTGTTATCCTTCTATTTCTACGTCTGGCTGAATCTCACAGACCCAACTCCATTGCACCTGCCTCTTCTAGTAGGTGGTTGTCATCTAGGGCATCATGATCTGTAGTCACTACAACCTGCTCAACTGCCACAACAGTATCAACAATTGGACCATGTCTCTTCTTCTTTGTTTCATACTTCGGTTTCTTGGGCATAGTATGATTTTCCTCCTTTCAGATATCTGATGAAACTCCACTTTGATTATCAGCCTTATTAAAATCACCCTAAGGAGATCCTAATTCAACATGTTCAACATTATTTCTGTAGTTAGAACATTCTTTATTGTTAGTCTCTTTCACGTTAATGTCCTTTTCCATTATAGGTGTTGAATTTGGTGTTCTAAAAGCCTTTAATGATTTTGCAAATGATTTTTTTATTTGTTGTATTTGTTGTAATGCTTCTCCAATTTCATTTAACAATTTAAATTTATGATATTCACTTAATCCATGATTTCAGGACCTAAACTTAATGGCAAATTGTGTAGCGGGTAACATCTAGAGGATCAAATGGCTCTGATACCACTGAAGCAACAAAACTTGTAGCTTGTTTGTGCTTTAAATGTAAATACACAATGTATTGCAGTAATATTTTTATTAATAAGATGAATGTACAAGTATGAATGAATGTTACAATGAGGGCTTGCTTATATACCTAGGTAGGTGCCCTTTCATGAATGGTTGTCTTTTAGACATGCCTTTCTATTTAAATACTGACTACTTAATATATAACTACAATTATTTATTATTTATTATTTACTTGCATTTATTTAATTTTGTCTAGATTATATTCATAACATTCAACTTCTTAGTCTTTGTTGCCAAAAAAAATTTCTGGTTTAGTATTATTTTCCCTTCTTCATTAATCTAGTAGAAGAGTTTGAACTGGGATCTTATCACCGATGACCTTCTTTAAGCAAGAAACATGGAAGACTGGATGTACATGTGAATATGGAGGCAACTCTAATTTGCAGACCATACTTTCAATCCTCTGTAACACCTTATAGGAGCCATAATACCTTGGAGCTAATTTATTGTCCTTTTGTTGTTTGAAAGACATTTGTTTATATGGTTGTAGTCTCGCAAATACACAATCCCCCACTTCATATTCCCTTTCACTGCAATGTTGATCTCTTGTTGTTTCATCCTATTTTGTGCCATAGCCAACTTGTCCTTCAATAGTTTGAGAACCTCTTGTTGGTGTCAGGTGTGGTCCTCTACTGCTTGAGCCCTAAGAATCCTCTGAGTTTCTTCAAGGAACTAGGGATTGCCATTCCCTCATAGCTTTGTTTTTGTTAGCATCCGACCTTGACACCATCGTGTGATACAATATCACCCAAATATTCCATTTCTTGAACCCCAAAGACACACTTGGAAGGCTTTGCATATAGTTGTTGCTCTTCTAATAGTGTCAAGGCCCTTTCAACATGTTGCACATGCTTTTCCCAAGATTTCTTGTAAATTGATATGTCATCAAAAAATACTAGTACAAATTTTCTAAGGGAGGGTTGAAAAATAGAATTCATCAAGCTTTCAAATGTTGACAGTGCATTTGTAAGTCCAAATGGCATAACAAAAAACTCATAATGTGTAATGTCCCCGACCACATAGGAAGCTTATGACGAAGTCTACTAGCCTAAAGTGGTTCCCATAGGCTAAAGCGGGGAAATATTTAATAAGGGTACTTAAATGGCCTAAGGAAACATTATAAAGTTCAAAAAGGAGAAAGGGTGATATTTTCTAGGCAAGTGAGAAAGGCACTTTTATAAAGTGAAAAATCATAAATTGACTTTATAAAAGTGAATTTAATAAAAAGGGGAGGTGAAAAGGCAACCCTAAACTCATAAAAGAAGGAAAATGAGGAGACTCTCCTCATTCGTGCATTTGTGGGTTTGAAGAAGGAGCTCTTGGAGAGAGTTTGAGGGAGAAGCTTAGGGTTTTAAAACCTTAACCGCCATAACAGAATTCAGTGTTGAAACTAGACACCCTAGTTTTGAGTTGAGAGTAAAATCACTATGATTTCACTGCTAAACTTCAACGGAGAACAAAATTTCAGAGAAATATTGAGGTATTCAAGTGTTATCAGTTGATTTTAAGAGCTTATTTGGTGTTCTTCATTTCATGTTGACAAGTTGAAGAAATTAGTGGAAGAGCCCACCCTAAAACCAATACTAAGGTCAATTTCATGGTTGAATCATACATAGTTGAAGGAAATGAGTAACCTGGAGCTGTTGGTTGAGTTCTGGTGACATTTCAGGATTGAACCACATGTTTCTCTGTTGGACATACTTTAAGGGTGGGCCGAATTTTCATTAAGAGCAAAAAGGAGTCAAGTTGCCTCCCTATTAAAGATTGAACGAATTGTAATCTGCTGGGCCGAGTCTCTGCTAACAAAAATCAAGCTCTGGGATCCAGAGTGCCATCTTTCCATCTATTAGTGCAAGTCATGGGCTATACTCATTTGATGGGTGTCTATTTCCTCTATTAGTCCAGGCCGTGGGCTATTCTCATTTGTTGGGCATATATTTCCTCCACATAACGCCGTATTTTGGGAGTAAACTCAATTTTGTTGAATGAGTTGGTACCAGAACGAGCAAAGGAGCATTTGTGTGCTGGTCTGGAGTCTCACGCCTTTCCTCTGCTATTGTGCACAAATTTTGAGTCCGCCGAAGGCCAGAATAGCGAGCAGTCACCACAAATATAGTGATAACCGTCACCTGGTATCCACTGCCAAAGAGACACGCAGACTTCATCAATGCACTAGAGGATAATTTGTTGATTTGAGTGTCAGGTTCATCTATTTCAATATATCCCTGTCGTTTTCCCTTTGTAAATGTTTGACTGCCCAATGTTGTACATTACTCATTTGATTCTAATACAAAATTGTGTGCAGACCCCTATTCTTTGTTTATAAATTGTGAGAGTGTTGTACGTATACCTAGGTGCATTTTCAGATCAGTTTAATATACATATTACAGTCTTTTACATTGAAAAAGAAACCAAGGTGTATGTGTGTAACATTATTTATTGAAAACACTCATCTACGACAACATGTCTAGACTCATTTATTATAAATTGAGGTGGGAGTTTATAGCATTTGACAGAGACAGTGGTAACTTTTTGGAGTCATTTCTGAACTAGAATATTACAATGGTATCAGAGCCTTAGTCTTGGCTCAGCCATGGGTTGTCAATTTGAAAACTTAGTTACATATTGACAGTGCTTTCATGACAGACGAAAATCCCTATACCGGAATAACATATAGGAGGAAACATACTTACAGAGAACCAACTCCCCTTACAAAGGAAGACATCCCTGATACATAGAGTAAAGAGACACCAAAAAGGGCAAGGAGCTAGAGAAAAAACCTGAGATTGAAGAACTCGATATGGCTGACAATGCAGAACAAGCCTTTAACAGTCTACTCAATGCAATAAATGACTTAGCTAAAGGACAAAAAGAGATGGTCGACTTGATAAAAGGCATGACAAATACAAGGGCTTCCACTGGGAAGGAACTGTTTAATGGGGAAGGGTCCAATAGTGCTGAGGGCAATCAGGCATGTACTCATCTGCAGAACCAATCACGCACGGCTAGTAAAGTGCCCATACCCAATATGCCTCAGTTTGTGCATGAGACTGCAGAGGACTTAACTAAACAGGTTGATATTGGAATCCCTTACGCAGACTACATGGAGCAGTACCAAGCACTGGGATAGGACTTCCACGCTGCGATGAGTTTTACTGATGCCCAAACCATCTCAGAAGCTCCCAAGGAAGAATCAGGAACTACAAAAAACATTGGGGAAGGTGACAATCCCCTGTTTTGATGGGTCGTCCAAGTGTTTCGCCCGATCATGGGTACAAAAATTGGACACTTATTTTTAGCTGCATCACATGACAGAGGAGGAGGCTATCAAATTGGCCACCTCACCACTTGGATGGTGAGGCCCATGAGTGGTGGTACCATGGGTAGGTGATGTTTGGATATGGCAACATCACCTCATACACAGTTCACTCAAAGACTTATTGAGCCCTTTGACAGGAAGGATCCAGAGATTCATTTTAGAGAGCTAGCACAGCTCAAGCATACAGGTAGTCTGGAGGCTTATATTGCGGAGTTTCAGAGGTTAGCAGTCATGGTCCCAGATATTTAAGAGGGCCGATTGGTGATGCTATTTGTAGAGCAGTTGGAAAAACCTCTACATGGATCGGTCAAGAGTTTTGAACCCACCAATCTTCGTGTGGTAATCAACAAAACCAGGGACTTACAGGATGTCGCTTCCAAAAATAAATTCACTCCTAAACCTTCGTTCCCTCAGAAGGGTAAAGAGGTCAAGCCCCTTCAAAAGGAGTGGATCGGGAAACCGAAGATGGATGAGGAGACCTGGAAAGCGCTGAGGAAGAAGAAACTTTGTTTCAGTTATCAAGAACCATGGGCACTGGGGCACAAGTGTGTTGGCAAAGACAAAGTGGGCAAGGCCCACTACATTGAGGTGTACTCGGAGAGTGACAATGGCTATGGGGATGAGGAGCAAGTACAAGGACCAACACAGGGACAGGTGTAGGGGCAGATGCACCAGACTATTGTAGGTGATTCCTCCCATGCAGACGGAAAAGCTCTTATTTTTGCCTCTATGTTGGGATTCCCAAGATATCACACTTTCAAAGTTAGAGGGGTGATAGTCGGGCACAAGGTGACAGTACTGGTTGATGGTGGAGCTTCTCACAACTTCATAGATGTAGAGTTGGTGAAATGGGGGGGAATTCCTACTGCGGAGTTTGATGGTTTTACAATCATCATACCAAGGAAACATCAGATGGACTGTAACAAGTACATTCTCAAGCTACAACTCACCATGGGGAACTATACAGTGACAGATGACGACTTCGTGACTTTCCATTCCTGTGTGAACCATTTGTTCAACAAGCAGCTGTGGAAGTACTTGCTAGTCTTCTTCGATGACATATTGGTCTACAGCAAGACATGGGAAGACCACTTCAGACACTTGGACGAGGTGTTGGGAATTCTAGAGGGGAAGGAATTATATGCAAAAGAGTCCAAGTGTGAGTTTGGTATGACGGAGATGCTCTATCTAGGGCATGTGATTGGTCACGAAGGGGTACAGGTGCATCAGGAGAAAATTAGGGCAATCATTGAATAGCCCAACCCAAATAATGTCACAGAGATGAAGAGCTTCCTTGGTCTTTGCACTTACTACAGGAAATTTGTTAAGGGGTTTTGAAGTTAACAACTCCTCTTGCAGACCTCACTAAAAACGAAGCCTTCAGCTAGTTGGAGAAAGCCCAGGAAACCTTCGAGAGGATGAAGGAGGTGATGAGCACTTGCACTGTGCTTGCTTTACATGATTTCACCCCGCCATTCGTGCTAGAATGATATGCTTCAGGTACATGAATAGGAGCAGTCCTTATGTAGAATCAACTATTGCAATTTGTAACTAGGTTCGGTCTTCATAAATATATTTGAGATGTACTTATCAAAAGAAAGAAGAAAATATTTTTATTATTATTATTATGACTTATTAAAGCATGGGTTTCATGCTTGGGTCATCATGTTTTAGGTCAAAGTCCCTATTGAGGACTTCTAGGATTTATTCTGAGTCAGTAGAGTCATTGTACATTTAAAGAGACCCTTCTTGGGTTTTAAGATCATGTAAAGAGAATTAATTTTGAATCAAAAATGAATTTAGTCTCCTCCACACCAAGTCGGCCTCAAGACAAGTAATTTGACCTCACAAAAGGGCTATAAATAAAGGGAGTTCAAATTCATTTGGAGCATCTCACTCTCTCTCACATAGTTCAATCTCTGAAGCTGGAAGATGGAAAAGTGTGAAATTGTCTAAGGGCTGGAAAAAAAACTGGAAATAAGTGTGAGTTTCTAGAAGAAGATAGAAGGCCTCAAAATCGAAATTTTGGGACAAGTCTCACTCAATTCCGAGGTGTATCAAGGGAGATCGAAGTCTTCCAAGTTTGGTCAAAGCTGTTGTTGCTACATTTGTTGGGTCGAAGCTACTACTGGGTCGAAGCTGCTAGGTCGAAGTTGCTTGTGACGAGTTGACAACTGCAAGAAGGATTGAGGGCTGACTTGGTGTGGAGGGAATCTTTGTCTGGGTCTAGAGTCTTGGATTATCTCGAGAAACTATTGAAGGAAGAATTGTTGATTGGGTTTTCCCCTAGATAGGGGTTTTGCCCTGATTGTTTGCCTACATTTGTTGTCCTTGTGTTATTGTTTTGGTAATTGCTTGATGAACTAAAAGATAAAAGAAGAACATAAAGATAAAAGAATCACAAGTAATTATCTATATAAGAAAATCTTTCTACCTTTCTGATTTTCTAACATGGTATCAGAGCTAAGGTGAAGGAGGAAAAAGGCAGTCTTGAGCATCTACTAGAAGGAATCCAAAGGATTGATCTAGGGATCATATAAGGAGCTCTTACAAAAGGAGAAACTCAATATCTTCAAGGATAATGTCTAACACATTAAAGAGTGGGAACAAGTTGGAAGGAGCATCAAAGTACATATCTTAGAAAAAGAGGATTGACCTCATTCTTGAAAAGAACAAGGTCTTGAATGTGGTCAAAGGAAAGGTAAAGAAACCTACTGAAGAATTCAGTGATACAGACAAGGTGAAGTATAGGGAATTAGAAATATTCGCTATGACTCTGATGGTAGAAAGCATTAAGGACAATCTTGTCCCATATATTTCCAATATAGACCATGCTCAAGAAATGTATGAAGCATTGACAAAATTATTCACTATCAAAAATATTGTTCAAGTAACAGGCTTGAAGAATGAGTTAAGAACTGCTAAGATGACAAAGGAAGACACTGTGGCTTCCTTCTTTGTAAGGATATCAAGGATTAGAGATGAACTTGAAGCCATAGATGAAATAGTACTGGAGAAGGAACTAGTAATCACTGCACTATTGGGATTACCACCTACTTGGAGTTCTTTTGCTTCAGATCTCAATAGTTGGAAAGAAGCTCCCACCTTCGAAAAATTATGGAATGCTTGCACCCAAGAAGAAATGACAATTTCATTAGTATCCAACAATGAAGAAGAAAAGGTGTCAAATGCATACTCCGCTTCCCACAAGAAAGGACACTCCAAGAAGTCAAGAGGGCCAAGAAAGAAGGTTCATATGTCCAAGATAGAATGCTATCAATGCCATAAGATGGGTCACTATAGAAGTGATTGCCCCGACAATCCGAAGAAAAATAAGAGAAGCAAGGATCAAGCCAATGTAGTTGAAGAAGGATCTCCAAAGAAAACTAAGCCCGGAAAATTGGATTTACGGGACTTACACTACTAAAGTCCTTTGATCTAAGCTTTTGTTATTTCACTTTGATTTCTAGTTTTTAGGTTTAACATATTTTGGAAAAAACATTTTTTATTTGTTTTTAAGATTATAGGTATCCCTCAAGCTTGGAGGGAGCCCTCTTCAACCTCTAAAGATAAGTATCTTATTACCAATCTTCACTTTTAGTTTTCCTTACTTATCTGGTTTTGTTTGTATTAAATACTAATCACATTTCTCCTCTTATTTTCTTTGTTTGGGAAAAACTTGTTGAAGACTCAAGGAAGAAGGCCTCACAAGACAAAGCATTAGATTTACAAGGTTTGAAACAAACGATATGTTTTGAATTACAAGTTTTGCTCTCTCCATATTCATTCTTGATAAACCATTACTAACATCATTTTGTCTAGCTTCCATGCATCTTAAAAGATTCTTGATTGGTTGATTCATCATTAGATAAATCTACCCTCCTCATAGCTTTGATTGCTCTTGTGGAACTCTAGAACGGTTCATTGTGAAAAACCCTAACTTAAGGGTATGTCGATGATTATGTGTGAAACCCTAACCTACTTAGGGTTATTGTTGAAAGAAAATGTCTAATGTTTTGATGAAGTCATGTTTGGGGTTTTGGTATGGCTATGCAAACTCTAACTTGTCAGGGTTGCATATGAAATTCTAAACCCTTGAAGTATTGCTAATTTAGGGTTTGCTATGTTTTGTAATGGAACCCTAGATCATTAGGGTTTGGTAAGGTGTATAAGAAAGACCCTTATTATATCTTAGAAATGATTTCCTTAGGATGTGTGTGTTTGTCTAATCAAATCCTAGTCTGATCAAGTTTGTTATATGTCTAACTCTTATTGATATTTGCATAGTTGGGTTTGACTCACTTGTTATATATTTGTGCATGATGATGAAATCCTAGATGTATAAGTTGATATGTTTCTTGCTGGTCATGAGTCCTAGGGTTTGGAACTAAGTCCTAGTCAAAGTTTGTTTCTCTAGGATGAAAGTATTTGTGAATTCTAGGGTTTTGGAGTTAAAGCTTAGTAAAAGTGAAAATCTTTAATGATGACAATGTAATAATTTGAGATTTGTGTAAGATTGTTGAAATCTGAGTCCTAGTTATCACTGATGTTTGATTGTTTGAGAAAATCTAGGGTTTGCATCAAACCCTAGTGGAAGCTAGTCATGTTGTTACTTTGAATTGCGTGGTGATTGATTTTGGTTGTTAAAAGCTCATGTATGAAATCTAGGTTCTCGCACAAAAGCATAGTGAGAAGTCTACCATATGAATTCTGAAAGTTGTTAGATACATTGTAGATCTATATTTGTTTGAATTGTTTCTAGGGTTTGCAATATGTTGTAGTAGGGTGTCTCATACCTCTAGAAGAAACATTGAAACCCTAGATGTAATGAAAGTTGTTATGAAATGCTCAAAGTCTTGATGAAGTAGTCTAGGGTCTAGGGTTTATGACACAACCCTTGCAAGAAGTTGAAGAGTATGTGTCTCTTGTTTGTAATTATGTTTGGGCATCTGATATATAAAGTTGAATGCTTTCGTGATTTTGATATGCTTAACTTCATTCTTCTATAGATTTGATTGTACTTGCTATCTAAGTTGTGCAGGTACGTGATCATCAAGATAGTGAAGATGTTCGTAAAGAAAAGTTGATGTGATAAGCATGATGTGAATGGTGATGGTAATGATAACTCTGATGAGAAGGATGAAAGCCATGAAAGATTCTCCGATGTCATAAGTAGAACTCCCTAAAATTAAGAGGGACCCTGGATGGAATCTCCCTAGGACAAGAGGGAGCTTGAAAGAAAGAAATCTACCTAGGTTAAGAGGAAGCTTGAATGAAAGAAATCCTCCTAGGTTGAGAGCGAGGTCATAACATAGTCATAATGGACACCTTGATAGAAGAAATTGGAGAATGTATTTTTGAAGATAAGAAAAGTCGAATCAATTTATGGAATATGCTATTGCATGAGAAGTAGGAAAGGAAACTGCATGATTGAGGAATCTTATGTCAAGATTCATTGGAAGAGCTCTAAGTCCTGTTACCCACCATTTTGTGGGTGATATCCCTAGGAGAATTTTCTTTTCTCCAAGATGGTCCTCAGCCAGCAGCGAGCAGCTAGCTCATTGTACCATTTCTCCGCCACCTAAGCCAGCCATGTGGTCCCTCGCCCATCTGCCATGATCGTATGTTTGAAGGTGGGCCTCCCTAACCTAAATGTATGCCTTGTCATTTGGTAGTTGGGTGTTGTAGTTTGCTTATCATGGACACTTCTGGGCATGGATTAATGGGCCAATTTGTTGATTTTTAATGTACCTTGGACAAGTGGTTTCCCATGGGTTAATCTCTACCTAGGGAAAAGTGTCCAAAATAATTATTTTCCTAAGTGTGACCTTATAAAGTGACAGTGACTTTATAAGTGGTAAAGTCAATGTTAAATTATAAAGTGAAATGTGACTTTAGACATAAAGTACAATGTGGGTAATTTATTTAATGGGTGAGTTAAAAAATAGAAAGTGAGAATTAAATGCACATTTATTCTCATCCCTTGATCTAAATGAATCTAAGCCATTAGATCTTAGGGTTGCCCAATGACTAACAAAAGGGGGAAAATAAAAGAGACATTGCATTCATTCTTCATGAGCAGATTGGAGAAAGGAGGCTAAGAGCTGGAGAAAAGTTCTGAAGGAGAAATTTGTTGCCGCAAGCTGAAGGAGTGATTTCTGGGTAAATATGGGCACAGAAATCAAGGCATAGAAGACAGTAGAAGGTATAATAAGAACAACATTTAATGTTGTGAGCTGCACACCGTTTGAGAGAAGTTTAAAAAAAAATGTGCGGTTTGTACGGAATCCGTACACTACAACCCGTACAGTCAGTATCTATACAGTACATATTTTCAGCTTCAAGTGGCACAGAAATCGAGCCCAAGTGGGCACGATTTTCAAGGAGTTTTGGGCTGAAGAGATAAGTTGTATTTCACTGTTTTAATTTGTTTGCAAATGTATTTTTCCTGAACTTGAAAGATAAATATATTTGAAAAGCTCTCTAATAGGTTTCCCCGGAGAAGATTGAAGGGGTTTATCTGTGTGTATTTTTATGTGTGTTGCTAATCTGTTTATGTCCATATTTATTTTCAGCATGTGTTGACAGTCCCATGTGTTTTAATTTGAAATTTTCATTTCCAGAATTCTATATGTTGAATGTATGTTTATGGGAAAGGGCATTTAACTGAATGAGAGTGATAAGGTGAAACTAAAACCGGGTTGGGATTGCAAGAAACTTTTTAGTCATCAAATTTCAATATGGTATCAAAGCTACAGGTTGAAAATTGCAGTTTTAATAGCAGATAATAGTTTGGGACAACAAACAGCAGTTTGGACAACAAACTGAATTTTTGGACAGCAAACTGATATTTTGGGACAGCAAGGTGAAATTTCACACAGAGTGAACTTTTGGGACAACAAGGTGTGTTGGAAAGTTCATTTCTCAATTTTCTTGGTTTTGTAAATTTTGGACAACAATCATGGCCATGTTCTTAAGGATAAAGGACAGACTGGATGGGATATCCAACTATGTCGTTTGGAAGGACAGAATTCCGACAGTGTTTGAGGAGGTAGCAGTTTGGGACATAGTGCGGCAAGTGGTTGTACCTCCTATTGCTGCAGATGAACTTGTTGAATTCACAAAAAAAAATGCAAAGGCAAAAAGGATTTTGATGGACAGTCTAAAGGATCATGTGGTTTCTCAGGTGAGAGGAAACACATATGCATATTAGATGTGAACAGCTCTAACCACTCTCTATCAGAGTACCAATGAGAGCGGGAAGATGGTACTCAAGAACAATTGAAGAAAATCAGGACGACAAAGGCTGAAAGTGTAGTTCATTATATTGGCAGGGTCAAACAGGTACGTGATGATTTGACTGTTATTGGTGAGGCAGTTGCACCCACAAAGTTAGTCAAGATAGTTGTAGCGAGACTTCCTAAGTCTTGGGAGGTCTTTGGAGATGTTGTTACCTCTAGGGAGAATCTTCTCAATTGGCACAGATTCTGGGATGATTGTGTGCAGCATGAGATATGGAAAACTGGCAGTGGTGGGGTGAAGATAGCAGATGAGGAGGATGTAGCCTTGACAGCCAGGGGGAAGAATAAAGGGAAGGCCAAGAAAGGGACCTCATCAAATGGGGCTAAGGGAAAAGAGAAGAAGAAGAAGAAAGATACGGATATGTCCAAAGTCAAATGTTGGGCATGTCAGAAGATGGGACACTATGTTGCTACGTGTCTTGAGAGGAAGAACAAGGGCAAGAAGAGTACTTTAACTTCAGCAAAGGTGGAGCAGTTTACTTCACAGTTTGACCAGGACTTTGCATTTATTACTTCTACATCTAGTAGGAGTACATCATCCAATGTGTTGTACATAGATAGCGAGGCTTCCCGCCATATGACAGGTGCACGAGAGTTCTTTTCAGAGCTTGCAGAGAGGGCACTTGATATTGAGATTGTACTAGGAGATGACCGCACCGTGAGAGTTGTTGGTGTGGGGACTGTGACCTTTGAGAGGGAGTATTTTCCTCCTCTGAAGGTCATGGATGTTTTGTATGTTCCGGGGACGAAGAAGAATTTGATTTCAGTGTCTGCTATGGAGGAGAAGGGGTTTGACATCACTTTCTCAGGAGGGCAAGTATTGATGCATCCCAAGGAAGCTTCCATCACTTCGGCCAAAGTGATTGGAGTCCGCTCTGGGAAAATATACAAGTTCAGTTTTCAATCGACGGGAGCATTGATGAGTAGCACATCTGGTAGCACTCACACTAGTACCACCAGTAGTAGAGACTTGTGCGAGTTATGGCACCGGAGGATGGCGCATATGCATCATGGAGCTTTGAGAGTACTGAGGGAGATCACTACTGGAGTTCCTGATTTCAGTGTCGAGCATTATGAGGTCTGCAGAGGGTGTGCTTTAGGCAAGTACCCCAAGTTACCATTCCCAACGAGCGACAACAGATCTACAAGTATACTAGACTTGATTCATACTGATGTTAGTGGTCGTATGTCTCATGTGTCTTTGGGTGGTTATGAGTATTATGTTATATTCATTGATGACTACTCTAGGACTTGGATATATTTCCTGAAGACCAAGGGTGAGGTCTTCAGTCGCTTTAAAGAGTTCAAAGCTCTTGTGGAAAAGAAGACAGGTAGGAAGATTCTGTTCTTGAGGTCAGACAATGGTGGTGAGTACATCGATGGTGGGTTTTCTGACTTCTGTGCACAAGAGGGCATTAGGAAAGAGTTCATGATTCCTTACAACCCCTAGCAAAATGGGGTGTTTGAAAATAAGAACAGAGCTATTGTTGGCGTTGTTAGAGCGATGATTCATGATCAGGGGTTACCTTTGTTTTTGTGCGCTGAGGCCTGCAATACCGTTGTTTATCTTCAGAACGGGAGTCCTCACAGAGTATAGGGGAATATGACTCCGGAGGAGGCTTTCACTAGAAAGAAGCCTCATGTGGGACATCTTCGTATCTTTGGATGTCTTACATATCCTTATATCCCCAAGGAGCAGAGGACGAAACTGGAACCCATGGCAGAGAAGGGTATCTTTATTGGTTGTTGAAATTTCTGTTTTCCCACCCCGGTTTTCAGTTTCTCCTTATTTCTCCCATGTAGTTAAATGCCCTTTCCCATAACCATACATTCAACAGGCTGGAAAAAAATAAATTTGTTGAAAACACAAATTCTGGAAAATTTACAGAATACTGGAAATTGCAGAAATAAAAATCAGCAATAATAAACAGCCATTAAAACACATTAAAACACTGATATTTTTGGTCAATGTGACCCTGGAAAAACCCCCTACAACTCTTGGGGAAAACCAGTTTGACAGCTCTTCTTTATTTCTGAAAAAAACTTTTTACAGCAAGAAAATATTCAGCAAAAATCACCAAGCAAACTTTTACAACTTATCTCAGCCTTGCTGAAACTCGGCCTTGCTAAAAACTGCCCTGCTGAAACTTCGTTGTTGTTACTCCGCTGCTGAAACTCCGTTGCTGATACTCCGCAGCTCACTGTCCAGAAATATCCCTTGCTCTCTTGCTCTCCTTCTCTCAATCTGTTCATGAAAGAATTGAATCGAATGTGATCTTTTCCTCATTTTTCTCCCTTAATATAACTCCAAATGACTTTTGGGTGATCCAAGTGACTTTTGGGTGATCCCTAAATCCAATGGCTAAGATAGATTTAGATCAATGGCTGAGATTAAATGCACATTTAAATCTCACTTCTATTTTTTTAATTCACCCACTTTAATAAAGACCCACTTAGTCATTTATTTCCAAAGTCACTTTTCCTTTCTAATTTTTCATTGACTTTATAAAAGTCACTTTAAAATTAGACTTAGTAACTTTATCACTTAAAGTCACTTTTAAATTAGATTTTAACTTTATAAAAATTATAAAGTCACTTTAGGAGAAAAATTAAAATCTTTTGGACACTTTTCCCTAGGCCAAAGATCAAAGCCTAAGGGAACCACCTGTCCTCCGGTACCAAATTTCAACACTCCCTCTTACCGAGGAAGGTGTTCCTCACCACACCCATCTTGTCTCTGAAGTAAACATGCTTGCCCCGTGGTTAGGCTTTGGTAAGAATGTCTACTACCTGCTCATCAGTGGAAATATACTCAAGCTTCACAGCTCCCTTCTGAACATAGTCTCTGATTAAATGATATCTGATCCCAATATGCTTTGACCTGTCATGAAATACTGGATTCTCCGTGAGTTTAATGCAACTCTGATTATCACAGTAGATCACTGAAGGTCTCAACGGCTGACCAAATAAGCCAAACAACATCTTGCGAAGCCAGATGGGCTCACAACTAGCTAGA
>APFE030014154.1:0-14706 GCA_000404065.3 Pinus taeda | reverse complement strand
CCTCTCCTTCAAAAAAGTGTTGTCCTCAACGCTTGAGTAGTTCTAGATGCTTCTATATAAAATTCTCATCCTCCCATGGGGAACCTTTAGCGGATAAGTTCTTTCACTTGATAAGATACTCCGAAATTGATCGATTTCGTAGCTGTCAAGTTCTTGTTTTTGTGACTTCTTCCGGTTCTAATACATTTTTTCCTTCCTCATCAAGTTCTGGCAATATTGTTTGAACTGGGAGCTTGTCGCCTATAACCTTATTTAAACATGAAACATGGAAAAATCTGTGCAATCGAGAAGTTGTAGGAAGCTCCAATTTGTATGCCATAGTACTGATCTTTTGCAACACCTTGTACGGACCATAATACTTTGGTGATAATTTATTATCATTCTTAGCTTGCTTGAGGGACATTTGCTTATATGGTTGTAGCTGTAGAAATACCCAATCACCTACAGCAAAACTTCTTTCGCTGCGATGTTGATCAACCTGTTGTTTCATTCTATTCTGCGGCAACACGAGGTTATCCTTTAAGAGTTGGAGGACTTGTTGTTGATGTTCAATGTGATGTTCCACTGCTTGAACCTTAGAATTTTCTCTTAAATATGATGTGATGGATGGTGGTTGATACCCGTAAAGTGCCATAAATGGGGTCATTTTTCTTGTTGTATGGAAGGAAGTGTTATAAGACCATTCAGCAAGAGGCAACCATTTTACCCATTGTGTCTGTTTATCAGATACAAAGCAACGAAGATATCCTTCCAAACATTTGTTTACTATCTCAATTTTCCCATCAAATTTAGGATGATAAGATGATATATGAGCTAACTAAGTACCAAGACAAGAAAATAATTCAGTCCAAAAATTTCCAGTGAAAATGGGGTCTCTATCACTTACAATAATCTGTGGGTTTCCATGTAGATTTTGAATTGTTTCCGTAAATGCAATAGAAATTGTACTGGCTTTAAATGGATGTGATAATGCACAAAAGTGTGCATACTTGGTAATTCTGTCAATTACCACCATGATGAAACTATTTCCCTTAGACTTCAGTAAACCTATGATAAAATCCATTGAAACCTCCTCCCAACGTTGGCTTGGAATTGATAAAGGTTGTAATAGACCTGGTGTCTTAATTGTTTCAACTTTATTTTGTTGGCAAACCAAACATTCTGCCCACAAAATTTTGAATATCTGATTTAAAGACATCCCAAAAAAATTCCTTCTTAACCCTAGGGTAAGTTTTTAAAAATCCTGAGTCCCTCCTGAGGCGAGAACGTGTGCCAATTCCATAAGGAATCGTTTGTTTTTATCTAGAATTCTTTACAGCGAGGGACTAATAAGCGATCTTTGTACCATAATGAATCATTTCTCCAGCTAAAATGTATTTAGACGTACTGGAATCTTGTGTAAACTTTGGAAATAAGTGCCCAACACTTCATTTCATTCATTCTTTCATTCCTCCCTTTTGCTTCGTTTTCCAATCTGGTTGGATAATAGAAATGGCGCACAACAATGCTTCCACATCCTCATCCTTTCTTGAGAGCGCATCCTCCACCACATTTTTCTTCCTTTTATTGTAGATGATTTCAAAGTCATAACCCAACATCTTTGTGACCCACTTTTGTTGCTCTTCAGAGGATAATATTCGTTCTAAAAGGTATTTAAGGCTATCATGATCCTTTATACCTTGAAGTGTCTTCCCATTAGGTAGGGTTGCCATTTCTTAACTGCATGGAGTATTGCCAACATTTCCTTCTCATCAATAGCTTTGTGTAAAAACTTTCCCTAGATTAGACAACTTTCAAAAGCAATGTGTCTTTCATTTTGCATTAAAACAGTACCAATTCCATTTCTTAAAGCATCACATTCCACAATAAATGTTTTTGTGAAGTTCAGTGTAGCTAAGACCGATGCTTGGCACATTGCATTTTTAAGATGTTCGAAAGCCTTTGTTGCTTCTAGAGTCCATGAAAATGCATCTTTCTTTAATAATGTTGTTAGAGGTGCTATTATTCTCCCATAATTCTTAACAAAATTGCGATAATACCCTGTCACCCGAGAAATCCTCGCAGATGCTTTATGGATGTGGGGATTTTCCATTCCTTAATGGCTTTAATTTTGCTAGGGTCTACCTTAACTCCTTCATGAGATACAATGAGACCTAGATATTCCACCTCTTGTACTCCAAAGAAGCATTTGCATCTTTTTGCATATAATTGTTTCTCCTCCAATAGTTGTAGCACCCTGTCAACATGTTCAACATGATCCTTCTAAGACTTGTTGTAGATTACTATATCATCAAAAAATACTAACACAAATTTTCTAAGGAATGGTTTTAAAATAGAATTCATCAAACCTTGAAATGTTGAAGGTGCATTGGTAAGGCCAAAAGGCATGACCAAAAATTCATAATGACTCTCATTAGTTCTAAATGTTGTTTTTGGAATGTCTTTAGTCTTCATTCTGATTTGATGAGCTTGGGAATGGGACTTATCTTTAATAGTGAGCTTGGGTTTTAATGGGAAAATTAATCTTTAATATGAAGCTTGGTTGAAGCTCACCTATTAATCAGACACATGCGCCAATAATCCCATCCTTCTTGTGCACCAAACTACTGGAGGTAGAGAAAGAACTTGAACTTGGTTGAATTATACCAACCTCTAACATTTCTACAACCATACGTTCAATTTCACACTTTTGGGCATAGGGATATCTGTATGGCCTGATGTTTGGAGGAACAGTTCCTGGAATTAGATGAATAGAATGATCATGGTCACGAATAGGTGGGATACCTTTGGGAGTCTCAAATACCTTGGCATGATTGTCCAAGACTTTTTGGAGATCTGGAGAAATAGATGCTTCCAATGTGGAAACGTCTAGCGAACATAATTGTGCAATTACACCTCTTTTTTCCTTTTTTAGAAGCTTTGTAATATCGTTAGAGCTAATTATCTTTCCCATTTTCCCTGCAATACCCCCTAATTCAACTTCCTTTCCTTCCAAAAAAAATTTCATGAAAAGTTCTTGAAAATTAAAATCTATTGTACCGAAGGATTGTAGCCATTGGACTCCGAGTACAATATCAGCACCTCCCATTGGAATGGAAAGAATTGGGCTAGTCAATACATATTCTCCCATGGATAGCTTGATATTATGTCACTTTCCAGAGCTATTTATTGTTCCTCCATTTGAAGCCATCACTTGACACTTTGGTGCTGGATATAAGAAGCAATTTAATTCTTTTGTTACCTTACAATGAATAAACTTTTGGGTACTTCCTGAATCAATGAACACTATTACCTTTTTCTTCTTGATTTGTCCTTCTATCTTGATGGTTTGAGGAGTGGTAATTCCAGCCAATGCATTACAAGATATGGTCAGATTCATTTGTTCTTTATCTAGGCTTTGTTCTTGGAGTATATCCCCTTCTTTTGACCTTTCTTGCTCCTTTCCTTATTCCTCTTCACAATCTATGTAGAATAATTTCTTCTCAGCACACTTATGACCTTTAGTGTATTTGCTATCACAACTGTAACAAAGCCCTTTTGCTCTTTTTTCTTCCAATTGTTGTGGTCAACCTTATAGGTTGTGGAAGACTAGAAGCAACACCACTTCCCTCTTTTATAGTTGTGAGTGGTATGCTTCCTAGTTGCCATAGTTTTGCTTTCCATTTTTCTTGCTAACCTGAATGCCTTCTCTTATGAATCGGGTTCCCAAAGGCAAACATCATGTTGAATATTATCCTTTAAATTCCCTATGAACACATCAATCCTATGCTCCTCTGGACTATTTTTTACCCTTATGTTCAATTTTTGGAACTCCTCAATGTGCTCCATTATTGAACTCCTCAAGTGTTGCTTTTGGCCCTTCAAGGGTTTTAGAATCTAGTATATTATTTTGATTACACTTAATATGGAGATTTAAAAGAAACTATGTTACATTTTCAGTTATAAACACTACATGTTCTTTTTCGGTTGCTTAGAATATTACCTTTTTTTTTAACTTCATCTCACTCTATTAATTTGTATTCATCCTCGAAACGTTAAGTTTTACAAATCTTATGAATTCATATAATTCAATAACTTAATTTCTAGCCCTAGTCACTATTACCCATTGCAACTACCTCTAATTTTTCCTTCCTATAGGAATTATACTTGGGCTTCCCTGTCCACCCGGTTGGACACCTATGGGAAACATAAGGTTTTACTTCTAGTTCTGCAGTAGGTACTTTTAGTTGGGAACTACATCCTCTTCTATACTTGGTCATAGCTCTTATTCGAGACACATCATGTACACCCTTGTTATTTAGAATTTAGTATTTACACTTCCACTAGTAATATGTAAAGCAAAAATTCTATAAGTCCTCTTTAATCAAATACCATATATTCATTCCATATAATCACTGTATGCTAAAACATTTTTTTCAATTTCAATACAAGTTATGCATTTCAATACAGATTTTAATTCATTCAAGAATGTATAAACTAGCACAACAAGCTTTTAGACAGGTTACTCATTTATTAAATTTACTTAACTATACATAAACAACTATGGCTCTGTTAGTCGTTTTTCCCTTGCTAAAAAGAAGAGAAAACATTCCTTGGAATTACCCTTTTCTAGGGAGGAGAAGAGGCCCGACTGACCTGAATGTCTAGAAAGTTTCTTTTTGTGTTTTATTCCGTTAAGCATATTTAAAATTTTCTTCTAATAATAAAGGACTTAACCAAGTTTGAGTGAGTACATTTATTTTTTATTCCAATTAGACCGAAATTAGTCTAAAGTTTGTAAAAGTATATGTCAAAGGTAAAACATAAATTCCATAACAATCTTACAGGTGTCACATTTCCCTCCCTTTGACGAAACACCATCCTCAGTGTTTTAATTTCAATTGTTTTAACCATGTTTGGATATGCTTGGAGCATGAGCATGAAATTCTTTATCCTCCTAGAGTTACCTTTGTCCGGGTTGAGGCGATTCCTTCATTTTAACCTAGGTGATCACTTCACCTCCATAGCATTGTTTTCTCCTCTGCTCTAGAAATTCCATAGGTTCCTTAACCAACAACCTTCATCTATTCAACCGCAACAAATATTGGGATGGTTACAATATAGTACATCAACCAATTTTTATTCGCAATTCAATTCATTATATGATTTACCTAGATATCATGCCAGCTAATCACATGTCTAGAGATATAGACATATATTTTTAATAATGAGACATGGAACACATCATGAATCACGATGTGGGTAGGTAAGGCTGGTCGATAAGCTACTAGTCCAATCCATTACTAAATTTGGAAGGGCCCATAACATCTAAGTGACAATTTAGCTCAAATTCCCCACCGTAGTGTGATTCTTTTAGGCTTAATTCATAAACAGACATGGTCTCCCGCTTGGAATTCTCAATAGGTCCTTTTCTTGTCTGTGTAAATATTTTTCCTCTCTTAGGTAGCCTTTATGTTTTGATGTACCGTCTTAAATATCTTCTCCATTTCCATGAGCATGTCGGGTCCTAATACCAACCCATCCTGAGGATTATTCCAATTGGTAGGCACTCTGCATTTCCTCCCATTACCTCAAAGGGCCTCATTCCTAGAGATTCATGGTATCCATTATTATAACTGAATTCAACTAAGTGGAGATACTCCTCCCACTTCACTAGTTGTTGCATTGCATACATTCTTAACATATCCTCCAGCAATTTATTCAGACATTTATTCTATCCATTGGTTTGGGGGTCATATGTAGTGCTAAACATAATTTCAGTGCCCAAGCCCGTGAACAAAGCTTTCCAAAAAGCAGAGGTGAATTTCTCATCTATTTTAGAGATCACCACTCATGGTATACCATGAAAATGAAATACCTCTTTCATAAAAATATCAGAAATTTCAATTGTTTTATACAAGGATCTCATAGGTATGAAGTGACCTTTATGTCTTAGTTTGTCCACCACGGCCATGATGGAGTTGTTGAATTTCCTAGTTTTGGGCAACCATGTTATAAAATCCAGTGTAATAGTATCCCATCATCCACCCTGTTCTCCTTTCCTTTAAGATGTGTAATAACGAATTCAAATTCATTCAAAAAAGTAGTTCATCTCGCTTGATGAGAATTCAAATGCAATTGGGTTAAAAAATCTGTTAAACTACTATGATCAGTCATTAGAAATACTTTCTTACCCAAAAAGGAAAGTTGCCATACCTTCAAGGTGTGCACTGCAGCGGTTAGTTCCAAATCATAAGAGGATTATCACTTCTCATGGTCCTTCATTTTTTGGGATTCTTAGGCTATGAATTTCACATAGTGCATCAGTAAACCCCCCCTGATACCTTCATGGCACAAAACCATACAAAAATTAAACTCTTTTCCTCGATCTAGTATTTTTAAAACAGGAGCAGAAGTCAATAACTTTTTCATGCATTCAAAAATTTGTTGACAATATGTCGTCCACTTGAAAACCCTTCTCTTCCTTTATAGGGAGATAGTTGGTAAGAAATTTTAGAAAATCCTTCAATAATTCGATGGTAATATCTAGCAAACCCCATGAAGGATCGAATATCAGGCACATTCATGGGAACAGGTCACTCTATGATGGTTTTGATATTTTCAAGGTCAACTTCAATTCCTTCCACTCAAATGACATGTCCTATGTACTAGATAGAGCTTGGTAAAAGTCACAGTTACTATATTTAGCATATAACTAATTTTCTCGCAACATTTGCAGCATAATCCTTAAATGATTTTCATGGTCCTCCACACCTTTGGAGTATATAAGAATATCATCGATAAAAATTAACACAAACTTGTCTAAATAAGGATGAAATATACCATTCATCAAGCTCATAAATGTGGCAGGGTAATTGGTAAGCCCAAAGGGTAACACTACGAATTCAGTGTCCATACTGAATCTTGAATCATGTTTTGCAAATAGTCTTCCTTAATTCATATTTCATGATAGCCTCATATTAAGTCAATGTCTGAAAACACCTTGACCCCCTTACCTTTATCAAATAGATCATCAATCCTTCATAGCATATATTTTTTCTTAGTCTTCACCTTATTCAATTGTCTATACTTGATCCACAACCGAAGTGTAACATCCTTCTGATGTAGAAATAATACAGGAGCTACCCAAGGTGACACACTTGGGTGTATATATCCTTTGTCAACTAGTTATTGTATCTAAATTATAAGTTATATTAAGTCAGGCACACCCATATGATATGGTGTTCTAGGCATTGGGATCGCACTTAGAATTAACTCTATGGTAAAATCAATGTTTCTCATAGGTAGCAGCCCATGTATTTCCTGTGGAAATATATTAGTAAATTCATGTATTATGGGTATATTTCTGACACTAGTTAGTTTGTCATTAGAATTTGTATAACCAACTTGAGCTGCATAAATTTGTCAGCGTTTTCAAATGCACTTCCCTAGATGATTATCAGTGATTTGTAGTCCACTTTTGCCCAATGTTTCTCTAGCCAGTCCATTCCAACTAGTATATTATATATCCCAAGAGGAATAATATTCAAATCAGCTACGATTTTCTACCCTACTACCTTTAGGGGGAATTTACCACATTAGCAGCAAGCCTTCACTTGGCCTAGTATCTAGTTGCGCCAGCTAAGGATTTTTAAATTTTACTTTTGGTAAGTTACTTAATTCTACCAATTTTGGGGTAATGTAGCTCAAGATTGCACTTGGGTAAATTAGAATGGAAACATAATATTTAGATAGCTTACCCTCCAACTCTATCATCATAGGTCGATATTCATCCTGGCCATCATCCAAGGCTGCATTAATCCATGGAATATTTTTGACATCATCTCCAACAATGGAGGCTTCTTGAAGGTTTGTGACCTTCTTAGTACAAGCACAGTGAGAGAAATTTTTGAAATAATGAAGCTCCCCAAAACCCCAACATTGCAAAGGGTTTTTTCGTTGTTGAATAGTCTCTGGTCGACTTAACACCTCTGATAGTATTTTTTCAACCTGTTACCCTGTTCTCTGTTGATTCCTCCCAGTCACTTTTGTCTGCATTTTCCAATTCATATTCTTGACATTTGGGAATCTCATCCCTCAAAAGTTATGAAAATTCCTTTGACCATTTTTGTTTAGTCCCCACTTGTTACCTTCTCCCTTTTCTTTGATAGGTAGGCTACTGATAAAATGTTGTATCTTGGCTTTTTCCTACCTAAAGTATGGGATGTATCAGAGCAAGGACATACATTTAGTGATAAACTCATCACTAATCAGTAAGCCCAACCTTAAATCATGAAACTCTCTTGCATTCTCATTATAGAAGGGTTTAGTTAAATATTTGTCCTTGAAGTACTTCTGGAATTCATCCCATGTGACCTGTTGATCATCAATTCCCTAGAAATATTTGACCTCCTCCCACCAAAGAGTACCTTTTCCCTATAGTTGAAAAATTGCCAATGGAGATTTCATGTTATTATCATATTCATATACTTGGAAATATTTTTTCATGTTAACTAGCTAGGCCTCAACAGCTTCCTTATCCTCTCCATCACACACCGAAGGTCCTATCTTAAATTTGCCTTGTAGTTAAATTTTCTGCTTCTTGGGACCTTTGCCAAGCTTCTTTCCTCATCATTATGTCCCCCTTCTATTTCCCTATGGTACACCTCATGATCAATTGTCTCTGTGAAGTCCCCATTTCTTGCACTAGGGTTGGGTACCTGATGATTTTGTCGATCTGATAGACTTTTTAGAATCCTCTCTTGTTCCTATCAGAGGCTTTTATTGTCAGCTCTAAGGTTCCTCATTTCTATTCACAACTGCTACACCATCTCCAAAAATGTTGCATTTTCCAATCTTGTCCCAACTACACCCACATTTCTGGGTTGGTTTCTATATACGGTACATGACACCCTAATCACGATTTGCTTCCATTCCGCATCTTGTTTTTTGTTTTCTGTGCGTGATAGAAATGCTGATAATTAGTTTATCTTGCTTGCCCACAATGTTGAACACTCAGCACTAATACTACTTGTAACGTGCAAACAAGATGTCACTCACACATTTTTTTAATTCCTATCAATTATCTAGCCAGTAAATAATTACTATTTGATCTCTATGTTAAACTTAAAAGTCCTTTGCATGCCTACATTTACCATAGAATTTAACCTGCATTATATGGTTGTTAACTTCACCTGTTTCTCACTAGAAAATTATTGTATATAATCCTTCTTAGTTCCTATAGTTAATTTCCTCTGATGAATGGGCTTGTTAGACAACCTTCTAACTTCAGCAAGACTATAGGTATGATTCGAAAGCATTTAACATAGGCGTCCCTATACTGGTGCCTCCCCAATATGAAGACACGTCGCCATGGAAACATGGTGAACTCTCTTGAATTCTCTATTGGGTTAGTGTGCCAAGATCTAGAACGTTGATCTGGAAAGGTGGTCATGCACGGTGGAGATCATTCTAGAGTTTTGCCACTTTGCAACTCTAATGTAGTTAGGGTTTATGGAAAATTCAACCACGAGACTGCTTCGAGGGTAACTTATCAAGTCCACCACCACGGTTGACCACCATATGTCTTCTCTCGAGTTTTAAAATGTAATAATATTACATTTAAATTGAGCGAGGTGACTGCCGCAAGTGATGACAAACAATAAATAATAAGAGAGTCTAAGAAACAAAAATAAAAATAACAATGTAATGATTACAGACTGATATGAACAAGAAATAAGAATTAGAATTATAACGAGAAATGGTTTTTTTGACGATAGATTAAACTCTATTCACTCATCCTCATACTCCATCCAAGCATCAGAGGGAAAATTCTTTGACCACACGCAGCAAATTCCCTCTTCATTAGCTGTGAAAATCTCTCCAATTCTTTCGTCGTATGCAAGTGCCACGATTTCACGTGACAATGCAAGCTCTCTGGTCTGAGAACGAGGCTCATTCGTAATCTTTGCGAGACATTCTCCTGTAATAATGCTGCTAATATTGATCGTACATTTTTCAAACAGCCTCACTGCATCGCAGAAGGAAATGATCATATCCTTGTCGTTTGCAATGTAAGTTCCCCTCTGAAACTTGTCAAAGACGGGCAGACGGATCGGGTGGTCTTCAAAAGTGATCAAAGTGTCGCCGCATATTACACAGGTGAAGGCTTCGACTTCTGGTGTAGCACAAGAAACAGTCGAATTTAGGTAAATAGTAAGGCTCCACAATTGCTTCTAAATTTGTTGGTATTACTTGAGGGACCTCACCAGATATATCAATCACTTGCATATTCCATCCATGTTGTTGCAGACATATTCTATCATCGCCGCAGAGCGCAGCGAACTGTAACCGAGCTTCATGATGGTTGAGATGGATGATACCTTCCTGACACAGTTCTCCATCCCGTTTCGAATAAATTTTGAACGATACATCGCTCGTATTTCTTGGGAATCCTCCATCGAAATATATCACTACGTACATATTTCCACGACTTTGAAAAAACCATTCTATTTTCCTTTCAACTGGTATACCTCTTTCAAATGGTATACCTCTTTCGAGTGATATGGTGGATATCTGATTGTATTCTTTCAAATCAAAAACTTTGAACACTCTCTCATCTTTATTGTAAATCACGCCTCTGCAATTTGGAATATCGAAATCCCAAGTAACCGCGTCTGCTTCTTCGGCATAAATATCTCTGTATTCATCTGTTCGTCCTACTTTTACAGATGCTACTTCCACGCTTATAATCTTGAGGTAGGGCAAAGATTGATGATAACCAACGATTATGAGTGAATTATTATTAGAATTGTAGTAGGCAGATACAATCTCCATCTGACAATCCAGTGTTATGGGTCTACCATATTCGTCCTTCAAAGGCCAGACTTTCCCCTGCCGTCCAAATGGAATGAGATGGCCACTGCAAAAAACGCATATTATGTCATCTGCTATAAACAAGTGTGTGACCCTTTCGTCTATGTAGAAGACATGTACATGGTAATCCCAGAAACTATTTGGCAGTTTCCCGTTTAACTCTCGGCGTTGCAGGCCGTGGAAGGAATTTCTATCTTCTGTGAAAATTCACTGTGGGTATCCACTATTCACCCAGCTATGTATCGATGTTGATGCCGGAGCGTTGATGCTCTTTCCTATGTGAAAGAGCTAATAGTATTCTAACAATAAAGTATATTTCGTTCTTTCACTCTCAATCGCTTTTTATTTCATAGGTTAATGCAAGTTATAACAAAGTTGTTTTATTCTTTCGTCGTCATAGGTCGAGAGATTTTCATCTTAGATTCCTACTTTACTAAATGAATCCAGTTAATATATTATAAGTACACATATGGATATATCTTATTATTGTTATTTTTTAGTTCAGCCGACATTACTTTTCCATTATTTGTTTAGAGATAGATTCTCTATTGTTATAATTTAATTATAATTGATTATTAGGTAAACGCAAGAGATTAAACTTGCATGGAATATGTATAATATTCATAGTGGTATCTACCAATAAACATTTCGGATTTGTTTCCAAGTTAATTATGGTGTTTTAATTAATTGAGTTATAGGCTCATTCTACAAGAGAGTATGATGTGTAACCATGTCCACTCTCATCAAAGTTGAAAGTTTGCTCATGTAACTAAATTAAAATTTTAAAAATCTCAAAACTATAAAAGATTAAATAACTATACAAAACATTTAAATAATGTTCACTCATAAAAAAATATAGGTGAAGAAATTGGATCGTGCTGGGCTCATGATAGATCCTTGTTTGAAATGGACTTATGCTAATTTATCTCAAATTGATTAACTAAAAAAAATGTCATATAGCATATTATATCAAAAGCTATTTACAAGTTCAACATGTCTATGGTAAGCTCTAGTGAATGTTCAAGGTTAAAAATTTTGTCCATGTCTTTTTAAAATGTATATATGTTTAAATCCTATATTGGTTTTTTATTTAATAATAATTTAAAATAATGATATAGCTTAGTTACTTTTTATAATTTGTAATTTGTTAATGAGACAAGTATTATGCTGCTTATCATGAATTGATATTGATCACTATTTCATTTATATGACTGCCTAGTGTAACTTTATATAATAAGGGCACAAACATTGAAGTGACAATACCTCTTTCATGGTGGGTAGTAGAGCCTTCTTTTCCCAATAACTATAATTTTAGATAGGATTTGTATTTAGACAATAGACCATCTAATCTAATACATGGAAATGTTATAATGGTACAATAATATTAAAAACTTCATGTCAATTTAGTTAAAAAATATAATAGAAAATAAAAATAATAAATTAATTTGATTTGATTCATTATATTGTAATTTTTTTATTAATAAAATTATAAACAAATTCTTATAAGAAATATCACAATACACATATCATAAAAACTTACATCAAATATGTTATTAATAAAAATACGGAGTTTAATAAATATAATTAATAAACAAATTGTATACTCATATTACTATACAAATTGAAGTAATAATTCATATTTATAATCACTATATTTCATATTTCAATTTTATATATATATAATTTAAGTTTTTAGACATGGTAAATTTATATTTAATATAAATATTTATTAGAAACTAATATGGATTTATGGTAGCTTTAGATTCATTAGTTTCATCTAAAAATCAAATTTTCTCCAACTATAAAGTTTTTTTTCTAGTTTTGAATAAAAAATTTCATTTGAGAAATTTAATCTCTCTCAATATTTAATAAATTTGAAATTAAAATTAATTTAATAAATTTAATTAAGTAATAAAAATAATATACCAAATATTAAACATAATAAAAAGACATTAATATAATTAATTTTCATTTAATATTTGAAAAGTATATATATAAATGAACAAGGATCTTTGTAAATGAAGATCGCATCTGAGAGGACCAAGGTGAACTTAGGAAAGAATTCAAAAAGGTCAAGGAGGAAGGAAAGGTAGGGAAATGGGAAATCATTAGGAATAGGAAAACTATTATTAGAAATAAAGTCTGAATCATGAGTGATAAATAGGGACTTGCATCACTCTAGATCCTCTTCTAGAATTGTCGTGATTTTCCATGGTGTAAAGTTCCTATCTTAAGTTGGATCCCTAGTGATATTGATCTTATTCTTTTAGTTGAAACTTGGGAGAATCATGAATCTGGGGTCTCTCAATTTGACGTTTTCACTCTTTGGTCAGCTTGGAATAAGAAATCCTCTCAGAGAGGTTTTGGTGGTAACCATGTCATGACTCGTAGAAGGCAATAGGATGTCAAACCATAAACAAGCCAGAATAACCGTTTTACATATGCAAGAAAATATAAAAAATTCTTTAGAAACAAGTAGGTAGAGTAGTAATGAATGATGGTAGATTATTAACCAGTAATAGAGAGATATTTGAAAACACGTTGAATTAGGGTTGTTGTAGGATTTCAGAGTTGGAAGCCATGGAGGGGCGAGAAGGGGGGAGCTCCACTCCCTCCTACGGTCATGTTGTAGCAAACTGATTCAAGAAGCCCATGGAAGCGAAATGAGGGGGTACAAACAAAGGAAAATAATAGACTACAAAGGTAGGCAGAGATGCTGGAGGAAGTCAGATGAGAGAAGCGTACAAGAGTAGATAGCCAAAAGGATAAACCTAGCAATAGGACAGGACCATGTAAACATAAGGTTTCCATCACACCCTGTGTGGTGTTGAGTGATCCAACGCTATAGGCGCACAAGGAGCACATGGGGTTCTGGCCAACAAAGAAGGCACTACATGCATGGATAAAGAACCATTGGAAACCTAAGGTAGAAATAGAGCTACACCTTGGATTCAAGAGTTTCTTCACAGATGTGTTTACGAACCTAATGGATAAAGACTAGGTGTTTGAAGGAGGTCCTTACTTCTATGTGGTTGTTGGACTCTATATGAGGCCATGGGTAATGAACTTTGTTCTGGAGCGAGAAACATTTACATCAGTGCCGGTGTGGGTAAGACTATATTCCCTACCTCTAGATTACTGGATACCAGAATTGTTAAAAACCATAGGTAATAAACTAGGGCATTTTTCAAAAATATCATAATCCACTCTACGAGGAAAATATACC
Organism: Pinus taeda; assembly: GCA_000404065.3. NCBI lineage: Eukaryota > Viridiplantae > Streptophyta > Pinopsida > Pinales > Pinaceae > Pinus > Pinus taeda. The sequence continues at coordinate 626 of APFE030014154.1, read as the reverse complement.
TCATTTGCCAGAATATGTGTGGAAGTGCTTTCTGGAGATTTTCCAGATGAAATAATTTTAGAAGTATATGATGAAGAATGGGTATAGGTGGTGGACTATGATCATGTACCCTTCAAGTGTAGCAAGTGCCATGAACACGGGCACCTCTTTAGAGACTTCCCTTTAAGCAAAATGGAGGGTGGCATAAAAGCAACCTCTGGTAAAGCAACTTAAAGGTTTACCAAGGTGGGGGACAGAGGAAAAGGAGGGAGAAAAAACAATAAAGAAAATCTATGAGGCAAAACATCATAGTCATAATAGGTTCAAGATATTAGAAGAAGAAGAAGGGGATGAAGGAATGAATCAAGTAACTCAGAACAATCAGCTAGAGAAGGAAAATGATGAGAGAATGGAGGATAGACTTGTTAAAAGCCAGCAAAGGGAGGATGAGCCAAGCTATGGGACTTTATAGGGAGCAAGAGATGACCCCAAGCAAAGTCGATATAGAGGATCATGAACTGCAGGACATACTGGAAAGGGAGCATCTCGATCTTAAAAGCTCCTAGAGGAAGGAACAACCGAAGGAGTGGATTCACTACCTAAGGATGAATTTAACAGAGTGCAACAACTCTTCCTCTGGAGAACGC
>APFE030014152.1:0-11519 GCA_000404065.3 Pinus taeda | reverse complement strand
ACAAGAACAGGCATGGGAAATGTTTCTCAATACGGCCTAGGTGGCCATCCTATTTCTACAATTGGAATTGTATCTTTTGAAAACCCTATTTGTAATTTGGAAAATCCTTGAGAGTAGTCATCCAAATTTGTTCCATGGCCTTTCCCAAGAGGCATTTCATAAGCCAATACAGATATAGGGTCTACTTGTATTGCGTCTCTCATCCTCTAGTGTGTCCTGAATTTGGAACCAGGAGTTTCCAATACTCCATATCAACTATCCCCACTCTTGCTTGGCGATTTACATTCTCCTCCCTTTTGCTATGAGCCATTTTATTTCCTCCTTGGTGCCATATGCGTAAGCAGCTGCCGCTTCTTGTCTCAGGTTGGCCATAATTTTTCTTCCTCTTCACTTACCTACATTGCTTAGATCAACCTTGGCATCGCTCCCCCACAGTCTCTTTCCTCATCCCTTTCCCTTTGTTGCTCAACCCATTACCTCTTTGTCCCTGTACCTTCCAGCCAAATTATGTCATTGGCCAGAAACTAGCCTCTATGCTCTTCTCATCCAAGGGTAGTTACCTTTCGACGACCCTGTTATGGGAACAAGTGATGCAGGAGCATCTAGCTTAGAAATTTCATTATATTCTAGTTAACTTAGGGGGTCTTGTGTTTTCAAGGAAGTTGGATTCCTATGTATTAAATTAATGTAATTATTAATGTTTTGAGTGATTGGAATAGGAATTAGTTAGATATTGTGAGGATATTTGTAAATGCTATCGAATGTAGGAGAATGATGAGTGATTAGTGAGGATTGAGAGATTTGGAAATCAATTGTAAATCTTATATTTAAATTGGTTTCATGGTTTTTGAAGCTAGAGAGGATTCTTAGGGATTAGTGGAGTCAAAAGTGGACTTAGAGGATATTCAGGATTTAGTTCAAAAGAATAAGGATCTGAACCAGAATTGGTTAACAAAACCTTTTGTATAAATGTAAGCCTAGAAGGGATAGAGAGAGTCAATTAGTTAGAGTGAGAATTAAAGTTCAAAGATTAGATAGGGTTTGAATGTAAGCCTACGGGAAAGAAAGGAAAGGCCACTAGTATAGAAGATTAGGCTGAGAATGAATTCATTGTGTAAATATTTATTTATTAATACATAAGTGCAATTTTTAAGTTTGTGTGGTGTGTATTAAGTAATTTAATTATAAACTATGTGTGGATTAGAGTAATTCTCCATAACATAAGTGTGCAGGGAATTCTAAAGGAATCCAAGAGAGAGGACAATGATCAAAGGAGTATTGCGATGATCAGACAATGTTGGAGTCTGATTGAATAACCAAATCAAAGATCAGGAGTGGTAGCGTTTAAATAATATGCAAAACAAATTTTAGGAAGGAGTCAAGCAGAAGAGCAATCAAATATCGAAATCAGTGAAAGCAAGAAGTAATGAAGCAAAAGTGCACAAGAACCATTGATTAGTCAGATCAACGAACATGATTAATGGAAGATGAGCGATGAAGATTATATTGCAGGAAATTAAGCTAATAGATGGATGGATCACATCAAGACATGTGTTGATAGAAGGGTGGAAAACATGCAGAATGATGGAGTGGTCTCCGTAGGTGGTAAGCAGTATCCCACATGCCCTAAAAGTTATAAGTGGTATTCTAAAATTTCACGCGATCACCCTTAGTGACTGACACGAAGCATGAGAAAACTACTTTTTTCGTGCGTTCTCGACCTGATATCGGTCATGCACGATTTCATCCGAGATTGCACAATAGCCATTGGATCGAGCGAGATTGATCAATAGTGGAGATCGTCCAAGCTGGTTTGTGAACGGGTGATGCGATAGCCATTGGATCAAGTGAGATAGATCGACAATGGATATTTGGAGCACATAAAGTCAAACATTGAAATGAATATGTCAGCTATGCAACACATGGTTGACGGTTATTGGTTAGGTTTGTTGTCGATCAGACGGTAAGGAAATCGACGATTGTAATATGATTAATATATGATTAAATAGCTTTCACTTAAGCATTTAATTAAAGAGAGTTAAACCTTGAGTTATGGAAGGTTTCCATAAGTATGGAATTTTGGAACTCCTGGGACATAGTGTGACATGCAATTTTATTTTCATACTGTGGGTATGTGCGGCTTAGGCTGCATCAACAGGAAACCATAATTTCCAAAAAATTATTTTTGCCTCCCAAAGGTTTTGCCAATGCATCAAATCTTCCACCCATGATTCATTTGCATAACCCCCAAGCATGAGGAGACCCCACCCATGACTCCTAGGACGCCCCTGCATGACCCCTACCTTACAAAATCTTTGACCACGGTCTTCGAAGCGACGTGCATGGCCACCTACACAGCCTGTAGCCCAGAATCCAAGCCAACAAGAACCACGCCTCTCATCTCCTTTGCACCTCGCTGAATCACCCTGTCCCCATTCCCCCTGACTTAGCTTTATCTTGAATTTACTCTGGTCGTCCTGGAAGCCCGACATCTGAACTGTGACCTTCATGAGGCATCCATCCCAGATGTTTCTAGCCACCCCCCTTCCCTTTAGCTAGTGTTCCATTCTTACTAATTATCAAATTTCATAATCCCTCATCCTACGACAACCTCCCCCCTACTAGCTCCCCTTAGGGGCTTGACGCCTTCCCTCAAGGCCTAGGTCTTCCAATTTTCTCCAACATTCTTAGAGCATTTTGAGAACAAGAATTGTATTAACAAAAAACACTTACAACCTCCCTACCTGTGACCCATAGGTTTTCCAAGCAATTAAGAAACTGGAGTTCGCTCGGGCATACTCCCTCCTGACCCAACCCAATAAGACCCATTCGAGAGAGTAGAATGCCGGAATAGAGTAGTACCCATGCAAAACCCATGGAACTGGGATTATTCCTGTAGACTTTCACCACCAAGGTAATCACCCCAATCAAATTTCTCTCACCCACAAACTCTGTGCCCACATACAAACCCCTATTAACAAACCAGACATAGGGAAGCATAATGGAGTATAGGCAGAACTAGTTAACATGCCTGGTAACCAGCGGTTGGAGTTGTTGGATCACCTTGCCTTCTCAAAGCCTCTACTCCACTTTCATCATCATCACCTCTTCTCTTACAACCTCTTAGTTGTTATCCTTCTTCGCGGTCAGTAAACTTGGTTTCATGTAATTGCCACCTTCCCTCATCCCTCTTTCCTTAAACATGTCGATGACCACTACACCCTATGCTTCAAGAATGTGAGAGGTGGTGGCATCATTACTTGGTGTCATTTTCATGATGACAACCTTAATGGCTCTATCCGCCAACTCACACCCCTATCAGGATAATTATTTAAGTTTTTTTAATCATTTTTAATAATAAGGTTAATTTAATGTTAAATTTATGTTTAGTGATTTGCTTTAATTACAAGTTTATGTTAGTCCATGGGGTCTTAGATAGATGGTGATAGGGTATTGTGTTAAGAAAATCCTTGATGTGGAGTCACTAGTTGAATTCCCCACCCCGATCGAGGTGATATATTGGACATGTTGAAGATGTAGTCCTACCAACCTTAAAAAAATAAAAATTAAGAGGCCAATATCTTATCTGCTCTTAATGTCTCCCTGGCAATGGTCGCTCTGACATCTTGGAAACCATGGTTTCCCCTAGAACCTCTCCTTACCAGTTCTCTGCTCCCCCTGTCAGTTTTCTTAAGTTGGATTTCAATGGGGTGTCTAAAGGGAATCTGGGAGATGTTACCTATGGAGGCCTATTTAGAGATTTTCAACATTGGGTTCTTCACTTTTATGCAGCTGATTGTGGCTTTGCCTTTAATAATGAGGCTAAGTTCAATTTTGTAAAACATGGCCTTCTCATTGCATGAAGGGAAGGGTTCTGAAAGTTGAAGGAGATTCTATCTTAGTGATTATTAAGAAATTGAGTCATGATACAAAATGGGAGAAGCTCATCGAGAGTTGGGGGATGAAATGCTTGATCCAAGATATTAGCAAAATCACCCCCTACTTTGACTACATTATCCCATCGCATGTTCTAGTAACTTGTCACAAAGTGACCAACTTTTTGGCCAATTGGGGATGTCTGCACATGGGTTTGGCCCTCGACGACCAATGGATGAACAATTAGTATAGAAAGGAAATGGATCCCATTCTTAAAATCTTGTCTAAGGATGTCTGCCAAAACCAAGACCTGGAGGAGGATGGCCATCAAGGTCCACAACTAGGTTGTGATATAGTGCAAAATCCTTCTTGGGATTTGAGAAATGATTGATATGACCCTTGCAAGGTTGAAGGGTGGCCACCTCCCAGGCATCACGTGTGCGAATAGGCTAGTGGGATGGTAGAAAATGGTGGAATTTAAATGTTAAAACGAGGAACTGGAGAACTCATAAATTACAAGTGGAATAGGTGGCTCTCCTCCTGCTTGCATTTTTCCTACCCTGGTGATGGGTTCTAAGAAAAAGTGGTAGACGTTTGGCTCTCTCATTTATGCTGGTTGGACTGGTTTGGTGAAGCTGTGTTCATATTAGGTCCAATACCTCCTAGTCGTTATCGTTCAAAGATGGGTATGTTTTCTTCTCTTTTCCCTTTCCTTTAGGATTGTGGCATGCTTGAAATACTCTCCACTGGACTAAAAATAACAAGCTCTTTAATTGGAATGTTGGATGTAATGGAAATGGGCATTATTTTTCTTTGGCATTTTATTGTCTAGAATGGGCATGCGTTTTCCATTCTGGGTTAGTTATTGCATAGTGAAGGACTGTATAGACAACAGTAAAGGATATTCCCATGTTTTGTTCATCATGAGCATAACAATGAAAGTACACATTCTATATTTGATTTACTATGTATATGAGGTGGCCCATAAAGGTTTTTGGCTTGGGGAGATCGTCTATGATATATACTATCGGAAGTTTCAACAACCACTTCTTATATCTTTGTATTTCAACATTCTTGAGCTTGGGGTGCTGGACAATGTTACATAATGGTGGTGGAGGCCACCTTGGTAAATTTTCTACCTTTCTGTTAGGATTTTCCCTAACAAAATTTGTTTCCTGCTCCTCTTTAATGTTTCTACATCAGTCCTTATAAACCGTGTTTACACTATGGGCACGTGTTCAAACACTGGTTTTGGTTCTCAACCTACCCTATCTGTTGGCCTATCTACATTCTGTGTAATTTGAAGGTAAACAAGTGGCCCGCCCTTCCCCTGGTACTAGCTCGACTAGTAATGGGGCAGAGGCTGGAAGACTGGTAAAAATTGTAACACGGGTTCCCCACAAGTTCGACCACCAAAACGAGGTGGGGGTAGGTCAAATGCTCAAATTATACAAGAAGAGGTTCATGCTTATAATATTGGAACTCTAGCTCAGCTGAAACAATTGATATTGTCATGGGAAGTTGATCTCAATCAACGATCAAAAGATAAAGTGCAGGTGGAGGATTGGCATGCTCTTGCTCCAGATCTTGGTCATACTCGTGGGTGCACCACACAATACAAACAGACAATGCACCTTTATTGGCTTATGAAGAGTCTTGTGGATAAATCCATCACGTCATCGTTGTTTGACTTTGGAAAAAGCGACCGAGGACTTCAGGAAATCCAGAAGGAGTTGCAGCTTATTCAATTCCAAATCAAGTACCAGAATGTTTGCCTTGGCTATATAAAAAGGCACATCCCATGCCTCCCCTAGTTTGAATTACTCGGATCAAGTGATAAGGACCCTGCCCCTATGGAGTCCTCTTGTGATGATTAGTTTTTAGTTTTGTTATGGATTTTTTTTTTGTTGAAATTTTTTATGTATATATGAGATAGTGTCATATATTACAGCTATGTAGATGAACACTAGTTGTTAGAAATTTAGAACTATAAGGCCTTGTTTGACAGAGTGAATTTATTAATATTCTGGATGGCTTCTAATGAATTTCGGTGGCAAACAAACCTAGTTTCGCAATGGGAAGGTTGAGGCCACTGAATGTCTTTCATGGATGTAACTTACTTTTGAAAATGAATGAATGAAGAGGACCTACCAAGCTTACAAAAAAAAGTTTATGTTACAAAAAAAATGTTAAGATGGAAAAATAATGAGCAAAGTATAAACATAATAACATATTTATATGGAATAGCTTTTAAGTGCAAATTTTTCGATTTTTCTGTGGAATTCTCGAACGAGTGAAAAGATTTATAGCCAGATCTTGATTTATGTTGTTTAAACTAGTTTTTTTACTTGTTTAATTCAACACCCTCTGAGGCACTTTGATTGTGAAAATTTCACCTCTCAAACTTGTGATTTCAATGAATCCCTACAGATACAAATTACATCCAAAAATAAACTAAAAAACTTTCCAAAAAGTGACACTTAAAGAATACTAGTATTTGGTCCATTATTCCTCTCGTCCATAATAGAGCAAGTGAATTATGTCCCAGAACTGGTCATAGAAATTTCATAAACAAATGATCATTGCACAAGATATACCTGAGTCTAACTTAACTACAAAACGGCCTTGTGTTGTTTAAAATACTTTTTTGAATGTATAAATGGATTCAACACACTCAAAAAAATTCTATAGATTAAACAAACTAAACTCAAGTTTTTAAAAGTCTCCCTACAAAGGTTCTCGTGAGAACTAGTGATAACCAACTAGGTGTAGAGTTAACCAAACTAACATGGTATGATGAGCATGTTGGAAGTAGTGCTTCCATGTAATGTGTGAGTTGTCATTGTGAAAGTAGTCAGTTTCATTTGTGTGAGTTGTAATAACTATCTAGACTTGTAGTTGTTAGTGATTTAGATACTATAAATATGTAACTCTTGAGATGAATAAAATATAATGGTGTGATTTGTGTTGTGTGGTCAATCTTTTTCTACTCTCTTCTATTTTTCTAATGGCCTCACTCCCTCAAAGGGGGGCCAGGAAGATGTGACAGTCATAATATTAGATTCTCTCTAAATAAATCGAATGTAAAATTAATAGAATAGGGTAGGAGAGTGTAATCTCTTCAATTATTTTTTTATGTTAGTAGAATAAAATGTTGTTGAAGGATTTGTCAGATCTATATGTCTTTGTAAATACTTTTGCGATGTCCCTATGTGTTACAATTGTAGTCAGCTAATAAGGAATTCCTTTCCTCCCACTTTATCTGTAACTTCAAGGATGGACGATTGGACGATTGTAGTTAGCGAATACTGACATTTTTATTCATCCTCGAGGTTGAGGTGTGTGGGAAAACAAGAAAATATAACTTGGGGTCATCGCACAACCTCTACATTTTTTAAATAAATAAAATGCAAATTTGCCAAAGGGTCGGTTTCCCAATTGAAAATCCTGGCGATGGAGACACTAACAAGTATTTCTCGCAACCAGGAGGTCCATGAGAGCATCGACATATATGGAGATTTTGGTATCGAATTTTGTGGAGTTTTTATTTTAGGATATTATTGAACAAATTTGATGCTGCATACCCTCTTTAACATACGTGTTTTCCCAAAGTGTTTTGCTAGCTAAAAATGTTTGGAATGGGGTATTTATCTGCCACTGCTACAATCTATGCCTCTGCAAGTTATTATGGTTTTGTGCAAGCTATTAGAGTTTTGCACTAGGCTCTGGGAGATCGGATGGAGATCTAAAGCTATGGAATGTATGGGGATTACAGCAACAATAGGAATGGGAGCAGTGGTTTGTTGCTGCTAGTAAATTTCGTGACCAAGAATTGCTGTGTAACCTACAACTAGTGTCATAACAGTTCCACTCGCAGAGTGAGGGACGTCTGAGGTTATATTTTCACTGGTCATCACACCAGGAAGAAAATGCACAACTTGTAGAACTATGATGGGTGGAGGATGGAAAGTGAGTCTACAGTCAAGCCCTGTGCAAGATTCCACAATATGACTCACATGACCTTAAAAAATGGAGGAAGGCTCTCTTTGATGTTGAGGAAACAAATGGATGTATCACGGTGTGAAGACAAGTGCCTTGAGGTGTTATTCAAAATCTGCAGCCTTCACATGGAATTCAAAGCAAAAAAACTTATCGAAGACGTTGTGGAAGGATTATGCACAGTTGGTCAAGTTTTGTGACCAATATTGGAAAACTCAGTGGCTTTTTTCTTCAAAATGAAGAAGTTGGGCACTGTGGAGAAGTTGATAATGGTGTTTGTTCCTATATTATATTCAGATTCAATATATTGGTGTGGCTTGAAGGCTACTCTGAATTGTAAAGGAAATTATATTTCCTTGGAGATCAATTGCAGTCAAATCTGGGCAAATTTTAAGGACTGTTAGGACACTGCACCTTGGACCTATTAAAGGAGTCTAGTTGCTCTGCTAGGCTGTAAGCCATAGAAAGTAGCTAATACTGGTGAGTGGAATGACATGATGGATGCAGCATGATGGGTGCAACATTGGGTGTAGCTCAGTGATGGGAGCAACACTGTGATGAGAGAATCTCATTGATTGAGTGCAGCATAGTGACAAGTGCAACATGATGATAAGGTGCAACAATATGAAGTGTGTAGCATGGTAATGAGGTCCAGAATGATGATTGAGTGCAACACAGTGAGGTGCGACACAGTGAGGAGCAGCATGGTGATGGAGTCACCTTGGATCTGTGCAAGCAGTATGCCTTCTACTCAGCTCAGAATAGCTACTGCTTATGCTATCTTCTTAGAGAAGATCTTTGCTCTTATTTAGATAAGTCAATATGTTGACTTCTGATGTATATGTACTATCTCTCTCTCTCTGCTGAACTATTAAAGAAAACATATAAGAAGAATTGATCAAGGGTTTCCCCTCATTGGGGTTTGTCCCACTTAGCACCACATCTTGTGTCCTCTTGTCTTGGCTTGTCTTCTACGATTTATGTTTATGTTCTATCTATTGTTTACTTCAATGTTGATGTGATTGCTAATCTAGAAAAGATATTAAGCTAACTATGAAAATTGAAATAAATTTCTCTAAGCGTAGAACATACCTAAATTTAGCATGGTATCAGAGGTGAGGTCAAGACAAAGCCCAAACAAGAATGAAAGAGCAATCAACCAGATATTTGGGAAAGTACAAAAGGATCAATGGATTCCTCATCCATCATCAAATTCACCAAGGGTGAAGTCGAAGTAGAGAATCTTATCAGAATGGCACAGCGAAAGTTTCTGATGACCTAAAGATCACTTCAATAGGAAGTATGGTTCTAAGGGTGGAAAGAAAGTTAGATTCCTTATTTGCAATAATCTCAGCCATTACGCAAAGGAGTTTCTGAATGGCAGGAACACATCACTTGATGACGATAAAAATCATTCTAGGGACATATTCAATAATCAAAGGAAAGATAGGTAATGTAGGTCATCAAGGAAATGACCGACTCTTCAGAGAAAGTAAGGAACCCTAGGTATGAAGAATTAAATGTTGTTATCTTGTATTGTCCCTCTCCTTTAGATTCTGTGGGAATCTAGCTTATTGATTATAGTGATTCAAGGCACTTCATCGGATGAAGGGTGCTCTCTTGAATTTGGTAAGAGATGGAAACAATTGTGGGATTATACTTGGAGCCGATGCCACCTATCTTAGAATGGTTGTGGGAAATGTTACCCCTCAATTGAATGAGGGTAACTTGATTCATTTAAAGAATCTCTTTTATGTACCTAATTACAAGAAGAACCTGGTGTCGTTTTTGGCAATGGAAGTCAAAGGTGTTAGGGTGGCATTCATTGATGGAAAGGTACATGTTTGAAAATAGAATTTTCAAAGATGGTTTTTCTCATGGGTTCAGGGTTGGAAATTTGTATGAATTTGTAGGATGGTCCATTGGGGATCACGTCAAGTGACATATATCATCAATAACACCAGAGGTCTACTTATGGGGCCCTGCCCGAAGTGAGTCAGATGATGACAGAGATGCCTGAATTCAAGAAGAGCATGAAGGTACATATCTCAGATGTACCGAAGGAAAATCTTACAAGGAGACCATTCCCCTGATGTAGTAGGTCCACAGGTTTCGAACAACTCAAGGAGCTTGAGATTCATGATCAGGCATCTCATGTATACAGGTAGAAAAAAGCCCTCTATGGATTGAAGAAAAACACCCCAAGCATAGTATGAGAGGATTGATAGTTGTCTGATGAAGCTGAGATTCACTAGGAGTGGAACCGATCCAAACCATTGCTCGAAGGTTGTGGATGATAGACCTCTCATACTGACACCTTCTAAGGACAACCTATTTCTGACAAGTGTAGACCGTCTCATTTGCAGAAGTAAGTGGGAGTTGGATTCCGGATGTTGTGTGATTGACATCATAAACCACATGTTCATATTTCCTTGATGCTTGTCACCCCCATCGGTGATTTTCAAAATTATTTTTAGTCATGCTTTCTTTTTATGTTAATTTTTTCTTTTGTTAAGCTTGGTATATCCTTCTTTTTCATTATAAATAAGAAAGCAAGTTACAACCACATAAATCTTGGTTAGGTGGTATCAACTTTCCCATCAAGAAATCATGTTTGTTGACCACCTAACTACATGATAAGCCATCCAGTAACAAAAATTACTTAGTCTATCAATCCAAGCTATATAAAATTGATTGTCATGTCCACAACCATATTTTATCTGTCTATATATATATATATATATGACAACAAACTATAAATTAAAATCTATTTGCATGAGAATTAATAAAATAATAACTAAGATCCAACATGCTAGTCCTCCTGCTTAGCGGATTCCAATGTAACCAGGGTTGGATCTTTTGCGTTGGAACCTAGCAGCTCAGTCCATGAGAATATGCAAGGGAAATGTTTCTCAATACGGCCTAGGTGACCATCCTAATTCTGCAATTGGAAATGCATCTTTTGAAAATCCTATTTGTAATTTGGACAATCCTTGAGAGTAGTCGTCCAAATTTGTTCCATGGCCTTTTCCAAGAGGCATTTCATAAGCGAATATAGATATAGGATCTACTTGTATTGCGTCCTTCGTCCTCTTGTGTGTCCTAGATTTGGAACCAGGAGCTTCCAATACTCCATATCACCTATCTCCATGCTCGCTTGGTGATTTATATCCTCCTCCCATTCTGCTATGACCCATTTGATTTGCTCCTTGGTGCCATCTGCGTAAGCCGTTGTCTCTTCATGTATTAGGTTGACCATGAGTTTTCTTCCTCTTCATTTACCCATAGTGCTTAGCTCAACCTCAGCATCACTCTCCCGCAATCTCTTTCCTCATCCCTTGCCCTTCGCAGCTTGACCCATTACCTCTTTGTCCCTGTACCTTCCAGCCAAATTATGTCGTTGGCTAGAAACTAGCCTCTATGCTCTTCTCATCCAAGGGTAGTTACCTTTTGATGACCCTGTTATGGGAACAAGAAACCATAATTTCCAAAACATTATTTTTTCTCCCAAAGGTTCTACCGATGCATCAACTCTTCCACCCATGATTCATTTGCATAACCCCTGAGCATAAGGAGACCCCACCCATGACTCCTAGGACGCCCTTGCATGACCCATACCTTACAAAATCTTTGACCACCGTCTT
>APFE030014142.1:1664-16195 GCA_000404065.3 Pinus taeda | reverse complement strand
ATCCTTTTCGAAAGTTGCGTTTTGGGTTCATTGCAATCGGAAATCGGAGGAAGCCTTGAGATATTTTATTTAAGTTTTATGGAATCCTCGATCGCCGATAGCGATATCGCTTTATTCGCATCAGGAGTTTGAAGGAGGAGAGTTTGTTATGTTCACGTCGCATTCCCCAATTGCCGATTGCGATATCGCATCGGAGCAAAGGGGAGGGGCCTTTTATTATTTGTTTTTCCGATATTCGTTGGCTACTTGCTTTTATCGCATCAGGGAAAATCAATGGTTCATGGTTATGCATCCTTTGTTGTTGCGATATGCGATCTTGCGATCGCTTTATCGCAATAATAAGGAATTATTCATTTTATTTTTAAGACCGATTATTTCAAAAGGTTTTAAAATGTTTTGTTTATTTCCGAGTCTTTAGAAGAGTGATGGATTAATACCAATTTAATCTAAAAGGGACCCATTTCAAATTATAAATTTCTAAGGTAAGATTTTATGAAATGGGGGGTTGTTGTATAGCACAACAGAGCCCAAATCATAGTAAACTCAAGCACTAACAAGATATTTCTGATTTAAGTGGGAGTATATAGAACATATATAGAGCAGTAGAACCTGGGTGTATTTTCCAGCAAACAACTTTAGCATAACAATCATATGGGTACTAGAAAAGGCAGCAATATATGTTCCGGTCTGTTGGCAACAAGGATGCAGCTTGCCCTCCTCAAAATGCTGTCATATCAGTTCTTATATACTGAGAATTGTCCCTCTCAAAATGATGCATGTAGCTCCCCTTTTTGGCACTGAAAATTCGTGGTGAAAATGGTGAATAAATCGACACTCCTTGAGAATAAAATTTGGCCTATATTGCTGATCATTAGACCCTGCAAGAGGTGCAATCTGTAAATGTGTTATTTATCTTTTCTTCAAGCTCACACCTGAACTGATGGACTGGAATTAGGCTGAACAATTTGGCCCTAGCATATACCAAACCTCAGCCCCACGCAAAATCTGCCTGTAAACTTCAATAGCTCGGACTTCCTCCTTGGGATAGAGATGGAGAACAAGTCTGCTGCAATAATAACTACGTGGCCCACTAAAATATCAGATCTGAAATGAAATATCAGTCCTCTTATAATGAGCTGCTACAGGAATACAACTGTGATTTTCTGATCTGGAACGATGGCTCCTTGACTTAGTAATTCGATATCCTCAAATCAGTGCCAATATCTCAAAACAACAATCACTCGGCCTCTCCAAGACAGCTCTTGAAAGCGCAGCTCTGATGCAACAATAATACTATTTCGTGATGCCTTAAATTTTCTGAGGCTGATTTATCAATCTTGCACAAGTACCCAGCCCTCCTTGAAACAATTATGCTTGGCCCCAGGAATAAGACGAATAGCCCTGCAAACTGAACGATAATGCCAATAATCTCCTCCAAATGAAATACTTGTCAAATCTCAAGAGAAGATTCAATCAACCAAACCAATAAGCTCTAATGAAAGATCTGAGTTAATCTTCCCCAAATAGCTAACTAGGATGGCACTAAAGTCCACCGAAATTAGCTTGAGTTTCGCTTGAAACTCTTGAACTCGCTTGAGCTCCTTTCAATTGTCAATGAGATAGATAGATTAGAAAGATTTGCAATTGAGTCTCTCTTCTATTTATAATTCTCCATGGAGCCCCCTTCTAGCTTCTAGATTCTCCTTTTTCCCATTATTTTATTGGTGGGGCCCATTTTCCACTAGGAGACTTTTTGCTGCCATTCTGAATAAAATAATCATTTCCCTCCTTTCTCAATAAAATATTATTTTGCCACCATTCTCCAATAAAATAATGATTTTCCTCCATTCTCCATTAAAATATTATTTTACCGCCATTCTCCATAAAATAATGTTTTTCCTCCATCCTCCATAAAATAATATTTTCCCACTTTTCTCCCACAAAATAATATTTTCTCTTTTTTATTTAATATCACCAACAAATGTCAAAGCTCAGCTATTTTTGCATGCACAAAAATTGGGAATATTACAAGCAGGCAAGTTCTGAAAGAGGAAAGGCTCTTTAGCAGACTATCTCAGTATGAATTTTGTGCAAGAAATGGAGGTGTTGAGGAAAATACTTGATGTCATCCTAGAAAAGGACTATGTCTCAGATGGAAGGCTTGATCATCAATTCCATGAGATCTAGTCTTCTCCAACTGTGGATACTTCTATAGCGAGACCCTTTCCCTCTAGGGTTTCTATTGATGTTCCTCATCTCACCAAGTAGGAAATTATTAAAAGTATCAGTAAGGAGACCTAAAAGGCCTATCTGTAGGCAACATGAATAGCTCCAAGATGTGAAAATGTCACCACTGGAGTTATTCTTCTAACTGTTAATTAATTTAGCAGTTTATTGCTACGACAACAATGAATTATTCACACTGCAATCTTCACAAGTAAAAATACAGCGAAGATAAAATGGAAACTAAGAAAATATTGGCAGGCACACAAAATATGACACTGTTATTTTTGTACAAAAGTCCTCAGAAAAACCCTTAGGAAAACTGATGCAGTGGCTGAGGTTTTTTTATTATTAAGCAACAATGAGAAATTCTGAATATAAAAAATATTGCCAAATTGCCGAATCTATCTAAGAGAAACACTGGAAAAAATTCTCTAAGGGAAATTACCCTCTCTTCGAGCAATCCCAGCACTGTCTGACCTCTGAAAAGCTAGTCGTCAACCTAGCTTTCCACTGGCCCTGTGTCACCCTAGCGCAGTCCCTCACACGCTTTACCTAATCCACTGCTAATCTAGTCTTCCTACGTGCTGCTGACTGGGAAGAAAATGCTTCTCCAACCCTCTAGAAATCTTTCCCGAACTCTGGAACTAAAAACATCTTCCTCTTCAGCTGGATTGAATTTCTCTTCTAAAGCAACTGTGCAATCCCTGCACTGCTTTGAGGAGAAAATATCGGACTCCTCTTCCTGACTCTCCGAAACTATAAAAATTCCTTTGGACTCACTATCTTTGCCCCTCTCTACTTCCCTTCTCTGGCTCAAACTCTTCCTGCAACTATTGTTGCTCTCTAGAGAAATCGAATTGCTCAAGGAAATCAATCTCAAGCGTCACAAGTGTGTTCCTCCATCTACCCATCAACTTCTTATAATCTCACTGTGGGACTCCAACAACCAAGATTAAATCATAATCAGTGGCTGAGATTATTTCCTTGTCAATCTATGTGAGTTTCTAGATAATTCTCACCTTTCTCAATTAACATTGATTAACTAGTTTTTCTAAGTTTAGACTTCGGAAATATTTAAAATTGGTTAATAATCTAATTGAGACACTTCTAAGTAGAATTTCTAAAAACAATTTATGGGTTATGGATAACTCTTGTGTTTTAGCCTCTCCACAAAGTTTCAAGACTAAAACAACTCTGATGCTACAAAAACAAACACTCCCTCTTAGCGAGGAAGGTGTTCTAGTGTTGAACTGCTCCAACACCCTGTGTTTGCATCACCCTTTGTACGTTGTTGATGTCTGGCCACTATGACTACCTCCCACTGCTCATCAACCACTGCACAACTCTGATGTTGCATCTGTGCTACTTCTGCCAACTCTGCATTTGTACTGCAACTCCCTCTCCACTATTGTTGCTACTACTGCGACTAAGAAGCATCTGTAATATGAATCATGTCTCTTTGTTGCATCTATCTCTGGAGCATATGACTGCTACTATCCTCTGCACTGTCCACTGGGAATCTGCGTTGTTGTTGAGTCTGCTACTGAGCCTCCTGCTCTGCTGCCAATACTATTCTACACTCCTCAGCACTTGACTACAACTAGTTTGCAACTGTCACTACGAAATTTGACCGCATCACTGACACTGATCCATCCTGCTACTGAATATTGTGGGCCCCTGTAACAAGGTAATGATCCATGAGGAAGGCACCTCAATGAACCCTGCCCAACCTCTACACTGCTCTGGGACTATAACTCCATATTGCCCCACCTCAGTCTTGGAGGTATAGTTGCAAACATGGCGAAGTCTTCCTCCAACATCTAAGACAATTTGTCTATCTCTGTGGATGCTACCGCCTAGTGCTACTTCTCCTACTTGTCCTTCTTCCTGAGAGGACATTGGGTACTGTAGTGGCCAAACTCGCCACCCCTGAAGCACTTGACCTTAGATAGGTCCTTCTTCTTCTTCTCCCCCGGTCCTTGACTGAGACCCTTTGATGTAAGGGCCTCATTCTCCTCCTCCTTCTCACCCTTCTCACCCTTGTTGCTGCTTCCATTGATGGAGATATTTACTAGATCTCACCTCATCTCCTCCTGTTGCATGTCTGGCCACATCCGGTTCCACCTTGGCAATGTGTCTCATCCCAAGATGCTGTGGAAAAAGACTTGCCACTCCTCTACGACATTGTTTAGGGCCAAACGCACAAGCTCAGTAGGTTGAGGCGCTTCCCCAACAACTGCAAGTGGATCCCAAATTTCTTGAATTCTGGTGAGGAAGGGATCTATGCCTTCACCCTTTTGCATCCTAATGTTTCTCAGCTTCTCTTGCAAGAACATCTTTCGTTGCTCAGAAGGATTCTGATATAGCTGAGCGAGAGCATCCCTCATCTCCTTGGTCATATTCTTGGCTGATATATGTGAGAATATATGGTCCCGGACTCCATCTAAGATCATCCGCTTCGCATTCGCCATTTATTTCCTATATTCCTTCCGCTGATCTGCATTGTTCGGTATTGGCACAACATTTTTTGCATAGGTCTTCAGGTCGAATTCATCTAGTAGGAAGGATGTCCTCACCTTCTAGATGACATAGTTGGGGGCTCCCTCCAACCTTGTTGAGAAATCTAGGGCATAGAAATTAGGTGATTTCTCTTCTTTAGATAACTGCTTGTGAATGCTTTTTACTTCTTAGATTAGGATTTTCTTTTACTTAGATTATTATAGTGTTCTTCTTCATCAAACAACTACTAATGTATAAACCATAAAGAGACAAGAGACGTAGAATATAGGTTATCAGCCAGGGCCAAAACCTCTCCCATTTTAGAGGAAAACCTGAACAAAATTTTCTTCTTATAGAGACCTCAATTGATGAATACCAAGAACAAGACCCTTGACCTATTTGCCACTCCAAGACCAAGACACAAAATCCTTCCTTTTTTTGCCTTCTTCTTGACCAATTCAATACTAGTCAAAACTTCTTCTTTATTCTGCACTTCTCAGCTACCTTGAAACTTTCACCTCTTTCCCACAAATTCGTAATTTGTACTGCTGTGATTCCACACATGTGAGGAGTAGGAACAAGATTGGAGGTGTTTCCTTCCTTCGCTATACTTGGAGACTTTTCTAGATGAACTCGGCTAGCAATAGGACTGATTTGGAGACCCTTTTCTCGTCCTTTATTACATCAGATGCACCCAATCCATAAACCCTAGTTTCTGCCACACGTGTCAAGGAGTTTACCCAAGAAACAACCCCAAATAAGCTCGATCTTCCTCTGCCCTTACTCGCTAGCTAAGTCACCGGATTCGCCCTAGAGGCCCCTCGAATCCCGAATCCATCGAATCAGACACGATTCGGTCCGGATTCGTGTCTAAATCATCTAACTCGTCATGTCCTTTTCTAACACGTCAAATCTGAGGTCGTGTCACGATTTTGAAAAGCGTGTCGCGAATTTTGGAATCGTGTCCTGTTTCCAGGACTCGCTAAGCTCAACGCGGGTATGAAAAGGATGTGTTTGCTCATTAATATTTTCATTTGGCAAGTGATTTGTGCTGTTGCAGCAAGGAGTAGAGCATTCAACAAGGAGAATCGACCACCGATCCACCAGGTAAGTGCATTTGAATTTTAGTATGGACCCTACAGTTGTTATGAATGGGGTCGATTTGTAATGACTCCCAACACATTCTAATCTCTAATAGTGAAAAAGTAGTTGCATGAGCTCTTTATTGGCACTGTTCTCAAGTCAATTGTTGTTGTGGAAAGTTGGAAACGAGCTTTAATTAGTTGTAAACTTGTACATATATCATGTTTCTTCAATACGCAAATGAAGTTGACAATCATGACTCACTAGTATATCAATACGCAAATGAAGTTGCATAACAATGTTCTCTTATAAGTTATTATCTGTTTACCTGTCCCTCATTAACGTATATAACATTTATGATTTGGATATTGTATGTTTACCTGTCCCTCATTGACGTATCTATTTACCTGTCCCTCATTGGGATCTAACTTGTTCTTGATGAAACCTTTGTTTAGGGCATAATTTTTGCTGTCCTAAATACTTTAGGAACAGCTCCTACATCTAGTTATGAAATCTCCACGACCTGTAACCTCCAAGCAGCTCCATGCCACAAACTTTTCTGACCTCGGATTACCAGTCAAGCCCTTTGACAATCCTCGGTCTCCATCTACAGGTTTGTGGCCTATATTTCTTCACTTGTTGGAGTCCATATCTCGGTCTTAAAAGGCCTTCTCACCTGGGTTGTGTCTTGAGGTAACTCGGGCTTCTATTCTGCCAACAACCAAGCTTTATGGCCTCCTTTTCATGGTGAACAAAGGCTTGGCCCTCCACAAAATTGTGGCCATTCTCTCATAGATTAGAGAATATAATGCCTATTCTCGGCCTCTCCTTCCACAGGATCAAACTGCAATCTTGGAGAAAACTTGGCTGCCCAAATACACTAAAACCTTGTACGAGCTTGGCAAGATCAAAACCCTTCTTTGCTGCAAGTCATGAAATTTCAAATAACTTTATATCTGGACAGTGGAATCTATTTAATTATAATTTAATAAATTTAAATTTTATGTGTATTGTAACCTTGAATTTCTCATAATTTTATGTGTATTTTTTTGCATTTTTTACAGCAGTTTGTATTATTGTATATGATTTTTTATTTACAAATTTGTGCATGCTTTGTTCATTTTTTTTACAAGTAAACTGTAACAGTGTTCATGGTTCAATCAAAGGCAGCAGTTAGGGGGCAAAGGAAGGGCAAGAATGTCATGGGTAGAGATCTCCCTCCTCCCCCAATATCATCAGAGTCTGCTGCAAGTAATGTTGAGGGAAAAGGACTTAGAGACATTGATAAATATCCATTGTGGAAATAAAGAGGATGGGCCGGACAACAAGGGAAAGGGAGGAGGCAATGTGCAATGGAAATGCAACTTTTGTAACATTTCTTTCAAAAGCACATATTACCGTGTGAAATCACATTTGTTGGCTTGGGATTGCATTTTGTAGAGCTATTACTTCACAAAAGAGAAAAGAATTGGAAAAGGAGGTCAATGTTGGTATGGAACATGTGGCACTGGCTTCAAAATCAAAAAAACCCAAGAATGAAGACCCCCTTCCATTTTTGAGGAAAGCCACCACCAAATTTCCATTTGAGAGTTCTACTTCTACTGGGGGACAAGCATCCAAAAGAAGAGCGCTTGGTCCAATGGACAATATTTTCCAGAAAAGAGAGACGGGAAGAGCTTGATCTCACCATTGCCTTCTTCTTCTATGAAAACTTCATATCATTTAAAGTTGCACATTCACCTTTATTTGTTGAGATGTGCCGAGCTCTAACTCAAGGGGCTCCAGCAGGTTATGTGCCTCCTGGGTTAGAGAAGCTGAGAACCACATTGTTGACGATGGGAAAAAAAGAGGTGCAAAAAATGCTTGAGCCTATTGTGGCATCATGGCCAACATCTGGGGTTAGCATTGTTTCTGATGGATGGACAGATCCAGCACGACACCCAATCATCAACTTCATGGTGTCTTCCTTGAATGGTCCAATTTTCATGAAAGCAATGGATGCATAATTTATTGGTGAGTTATTTATTAAAGTTGTTGAAGATGTAGGTGTTGATTCTTGTGTGCAAATCATTACAGATAATGCACCTGTTTGCAAGGCTGCTAGCATGATTGTGGAAGCTAAATATCCACAAGTGTTTTGGACACCTTGCATTGTCCATTCATTGAACTTAGCACTGAAATCCATTGCTTCTGATGTGCTTTGGATTGGAAGCATTATTGAGGATGCAAGACATATCCGTAACTTTGTGCAAAATCATACAAATGCCCTCACTATCTACAAGGAGTACAACAATCTATCATTGTTGAAGATTGTTGATACACGGTTTGCATCTTCATTCATGATGTTGAAGAGGTTGAGGGAGGTCAAGACTGCTCTTGGTTCCATGGTTATTTCTGAGTTTTGGTCTTTTTGGAGAAAGACAGATCAGGCAGCCTGTAAAAGAGTGAAGGACACGGTGCTAGATGATGCTTGGTGGGAGAGGGTAGATCTAATTATTCGGATCATGGACTCTATAATTTCTTTTCTTCGAGTTGCAGATATAGACAAACTCATCCTAGGAGAGGTTTATGAGGGATGGGATTCCATGATTGAGTCTGTGAGGAGCATTATTCTACAGAGTGAGTGCCCCGAGTATGAGACATCACTAGAGACCTTCTGCGATACCATACATGATATTCTTGTCAGCAGATGGGACAAGAATTGTACACCTTTACATTGTTTGGCTCACTCATTGAACCCCAAATACTACAGCCATGAGTGGCTGAATGGTGGACCTTCCCGCAGATTTCCTCCTCACATGGATGGTGAAATCTCACAGGGGAGGAAAGAGGCATTCAAGCGGATTTATCAGGATAGTGCATTGCTTGCTGAGGTGGAGGATGCCTTTGCAGAGTTTTCCACTAGCAGTGGTCGATTTGGAGCTTATGATGTGATTAGAGACAGGGGGGCTAAGAAGCCCTATTCTTGGTGGGCAAATCATGGGGCAACAAGCCCTCCACTTCAGCAGTTAGCCATGAGGCTCCTCTCTCAGGTGACTTCATTCTCTTGTTGCGAGAGGAATTGGAGCACATATGGGAATTTGTGTAGTGTGAAGAAGAGCAGGGTTGAGCAGTCCAGGGCAGAGACAATGGTGTATGTGCACACCAACCTTTGTCTTATTTACAGGCAGAGGGAAGAGTGGTTGAGGGGAAAGACAAAGATGTGGGATGTCTTTCCTGATGTTATGGGTCTGGACAACAATGTTGAGTTGGCATTGGCCAACATGGATCTCAATGATCCAGTGCTAGAGCCTGTTAGATTTGATGACTTAGAGGGGTCAACCTCCACACCAACAGATGTAGAGGCGACTATGGATACAAGGGAGGAGGAGGATGCAGAGGAGAGCAGTGGGGACCATGATCATGAGGACAGTGATGCTGATTCTGATGTTGATTGATGCCTTGAGGCTTGTATACCTATAGTTGTTTTATATTTTCTATTTCTATTTGCCATTACCATTGCACCAGCACTACCTATGTAACACATTTTGATTTGATGACTTAATGAGAGAACTACAGTTTTCAGTGTGTTTATCTTACTACCTTGTAGTTGTAAGTTGTCTTTCAGTTATGAATTATGAATCATGATTTAATAGATTCATCATTTATGTGACCAATACCACTGACATTTATTTGAATTTTGTATGTACTATGCAGGCTAATAGCTATAGATGAAGATCTATGTTTGAAATCAATAAATTTGTATCATTAATTAAAATTTGTGTAAGAAATACTATTTTAATATAAAAATATATATATATATATATAAATAATATATAACGAATCCTACTTGTCCTGTTTCGGGCGGTCAACTTGTCTGAATCCGACACCACGAATCTCGAATCCTACGAATCCCGAATCCGTGTGTCAGGTGACTTAGCATACGACACAGTTATTTTTGGACAACAGTCCCCGGAAAAACCAAACGCAGGAAAACTGGTGCAGCATCTCTGAGGGTTTATTATTATTAAGCAGTAGCAAATTCTGAATACATCGCTAAATACCTCACAGATTTATTTAGTTACAGAGAGAAATAATGGCAGAAGCTTTGTGAGTTTCACCTCACATAATCACTGAGAAAAAGTCCCGACTGTTCCGGCTGTTGGATGAGGTGCCCCTCACAGGCCCTGCGCTGCCTCTACGTTGTCCCGACGTCAACCTTCTCAGGCACAACATCACCCAACTGGGGAATCGATCAGTAGCCCAAAGTTACTGCTCTCAGCCTCCGATCTCACACCCCAGCTTCAAGCTGCTGAAACTGACCCTCTACTCTGATTTTCGACTTTTTCTCTCTCCCTCTACGCTGCTTCTGCATGGCCTTGCGTCAACCTCTGCGTCAAGGCTACTGGATCACTTTCTGCCTCTCTCTGTTGATGTATATCTAGCTAAGAATCTCTCTCTCTCTAAAAGTTGCTATCCCTGCCCCTCAACTGCAAGAGATCTCTTCAATCGATTTCCTCCTAAGAACTTCTCACTTCAGAAAATCGATTTCCTCAATCTCTCTGTGTGTTTTCCAAATGCCCCTCAAGCCCATTCTTATATCTTCCTATTGGACAACCAACAGCCTAGATTAAATCATAATCAAATGCTCAGATCGTTTTGGCTTGATCCGTGTCTTTTTCTCGAAGCTTCATCCACGATTAGATTAATACCCATTAATATTTTAATTTTCCTGAATTTAGACTTAGGAACTCCATTAAAAATATTAATTTTTTTAATAAAATCAGTTCTGGGTGGAATTTCCCAAAACACTTTCTAGGTTCTTTGGAATGCATGTGCCCAAGCCTCCCTGCAAAATTTGAGGCTTAGAGCACATCCGATGCTACCTCAAATCAACACTCCCTCTTAGAAAGGAATGTGCTCTAGTAATACACTGCTACTGCATACTACTCTGACTTTGAAGCATCATCCTCTGCGCTGGTGATGTCTGACATGCTATCCACCAACTACTGCAATGTTGTTGCTACTATATTGTTGCCTTTGACACTGCCACTGTGAATGCTACATCTGTACTATAGCTCCCTCTCAAATGTTGCATTTGCTATGCTGCTAGCACAACCATTGTTAACACTACATCCATACTACAACCTAGTTGCAGGGAGAAGCAACTAAAAACACCTAAAATTGAACAAGTATCTAGTGGATACACCTCGGTGTTGAAATCCTGACCACTGCTAGTTCCATGCTCTCTTCCGAAGCCACTGCGCTGCTAAAGCTCTGCACTGTGCCTTCTCGCACTGTTGCCTCTCTGCTTTGCGCTGCTCACATTCTAACGCTACTAACCACTGCATTTGTCGAATCAACACTCCATGGCACCAACTGAAAACTCCTCCATCCCACTACTACTGATCATGGGCTCCTGTAACAAGGTGATGATCCAAGAGGTGGGCTCCTCAAGGATCCTGCCCATTTGTAGCTCCATCGAGCTACAGTTCTATATCAGCCCTGTTGACTACTGGATTAGCACCTGATGATTATGTGACGACTCCATGCCAAAGGATGATCCAGAGGACACTTGTACCATCAGATGTCATCAGTCAACAGAGTTTTTTAACTCTCCTTCTATCTTCTCATCATATTTCTTCTTTGTACCCAGATTCCACACCCTACGGGGAATTGTAATAAGTGATGCTAGTATGATGTTTCTTGAATTTGTAACAGGCCTAGGATGTGGGACTCGGTCAGCAAACGAGTACACCTTGGAGTGTTTTTTTTATCCGGTGAATTATCCCTTTCTTGTCCCTTTTTTTTTCGGAGGGGGATAATTCCCTGGATTTTTTCACTCGTGCACACCCCAAAGCCGAGGTGACGGTTTGAAGATTGAGCCCCTGACACATCTTAGTGTCTAGGGTCGATGTATATTACCATACTAGATCACACGTAAAGTTTCGTGGAATTTGGCTAGGTCTAAGTAGGATTTTTTAATAGTTAAAAATTTCCCGCAAAACGAGATTTTTTAATTATTTTTTATATAAAGGCATAAATAAGTGGCATTAGGAGATGCCTGGGGCGTATGACCAGTCAAAATTCATCCTCAGAGGCCCAGCATTCTCCTGGAGCCCACTTTGGGGGTCAAAAAATGACTCGGAGTCCCTCAAAAGGCAATTTTTCCAGTGACAGTGGCAAAAATGAAGAAAAAATTCAAAAAAATGAATAATTGGAAAAATTTAAAAAAATTTCCAAAGTCAAAATAAGTCAAATTTTGACATGGAAATTAAGCAGAGAATCAAGGGTGATGTGGCATGCAATGTGGGGCCCACCTCAAGTCAAAGTTTCAACAGAAAGTCAAAGTCAAAAAAAAGTCAAAGTCAAATGGACCAGCGTTGAGTTCATAAGGCAAATTGAATTTTTAAAGTTTTAACTTTGATTTAATTATAAGGTTGAGAAAGTAAAAGTTTATAAAGTAAAATGAGTGGGTACCACCTTAGCCCACCCATATATACGTAGCTCAGCCCACCAAAAGTCAACTCAGCATATTAAAAGGCAATCCGTACGCAGTTAGAGGCAGCATAAACGTGGGTCCCAGTATTACACGTTGGCAGCTCAGCAACAAATTACGTGGGCAGCACATAGAAACGCAGATCTGAACAGTTTAACGTGGGCAGTTAACGCATGTCCATACACATAATTAACGCAGGTCAACACAGCAAGTTGTGTTGGCAGTCAACGTTGAAGATTATAACAGCAGGCCGTACGCATATTATTACACGCTGGACAGAGCAGTCCCTACGCCGAATTAGAGGCTACAGCAAGTTACGTGGGCACTTTAACGCATATATTCCAGGCAGTTAGAGCAGCGTTAACGTGGCAATTTATACAGCAGTTCAACCAGCATTTAAAGAGGCAACAAACAGCAGTTTATCAAAGGGTCATCCAGCAGTCACAAAGGCAGCCAATCTACATACAGCTACCAGGCAGTTAGATCAGCAATACTTCACACATGGCAGCCACATGTTTATAACTCAGCAGTTATCTTCAGCAATTAAACAGTCATAGCAGCCACTTGCCATGCTTCTTGCTACATTGGGATTGTCAATGGCTACACTTGTCATTGTCTCTTGGCATTGGGATCTCCTCCCATTTCCTTATTTATATGAGCCTTGGGCTCTTATTGTATAAGGATAGAACGAGCTATTGAGCTGGCGGAGACTCTGCCGGATTTTGTACTTACCTTTCATATAAACAAATAAAAGTCTTTGGGGTTACTGGCTTCTTTTGTGGCGCATGCTTTGATTGATGAGGTATCCCTGTGTCGTTTGATATTCATTTGATGTCATATCTGCTATCTAGTTGTTTTTTCTTTGTGCATTTGCCTGAGGGCACTATTGTCTAGGGAGGAGAGATTTGCAGCTATCTCAAATCTCCTCTGGGCTTGGTATATTTTGTACACTTGTTGTAGCTTGTCATTCTCGGTTGAATGACAAGCTCAACTTGGTCTCTATATGCCAAATCTCTTTTGCACTAACAATTGGTTTGCAAGCATTTCTGTGTTTTCAAGGGATAGGTTGCCAGCTCTATTGGAGTGTGAGGACTTCTTCGGTCAGAATAGTCACCTCCAACGATATCAAAGGTCCCACAAGTTGTTCAAGCCAGCAATTTCATAAGACATCAAAAGATTTATTTTAGAGGGGGTTTCCTGAGCCCTTCGCTTATTTTCTATCTTAAAAAATTATCGCATATTTTCTTCTTTCATTTGAAAGCATTTGACTTCGTTCTAAGCAAATAAAAAATACAATAAAAAATTTTCATTTCTTAAAGAGCAACGCTTTGAAGGCACTGGTCGTTTATGTGTTTCATGCTTATCTCATGTGTTAATGGCTATTGCTCATATCAGGCTTTGCTTATAGATTTTAGATAAATAATCTATTTAACTCTAACAATTCTCCTAGAAAATCGCATCTTTGTTTTTTAGCTTAACTTTTCATTAGGGACCACCCCCCTTAGCTAACCTAGGAGATAGCTAAAACGGAGAGAGTTGGGATTAGTGTGACAGCCCCTTCTCTGAGTCCCCTGCCACCAACCACACCTTGTGGGGTTGAAGGCTTTTCTCACTGACTCGTAGGTAGGTGCGGGCGGCAGGGTCAACAGTGCACATTTATAATTTTTGTACTTCACCAAGTTTTACTTGAGCCAAGTCAAAATCTCAACTCTTCTTCCTTGGTGAGTTTTTCCTTGAGTTGATTCTAGTAACATTGGGGTGGAACCACATTTAGCACTAACAATTATGCAATAACAACGAATTTAAATAATGCTAGCCAAGATTAAATATTTATGAAGTTCATAACTCTTCCCCTACATGGATGATTTAGCAGGCATGTCATTTTACAGATCATACTCTGAAATCTACATTAGGGATTGATTTTACACACTAACAATCTATAATGGATGCCTTTTTGTATTGTGGTTTCAAGTAAGGAAGACCAGTCCTAGAACAAGAACGTCAAGATAAGGCATATCACAAATCAATATATGAATATAATCCCATCAATTCCCATAGCATAGAAAGAGACATATCCTCAAAATTGTTTGGAAAATGTAAGAAGACATAATGGATATGTTAAATTGGCAACTAGGGCCAAACTCCATGTGGGTCAGCTTATTTATGTCAGCTGATATTTTTATTGGATCCCTCTCGTCAAGAGGTGTAGGATTGATCCAAAGATCATCCAATTCCGATAAGTATT
>APFE030014133.1:10326-24584 GCA_000404065.3 Pinus taeda | reverse complement strand
AAACAAAAACATTAGTTACATTTCTTTTCTTTAATTATGTTTCTTTATGCCTAGATTTAGAGATCCTCAAGGTAGATTTATTAAAAACCCCCCACACGTAGAGATAGGATCATCACACACACCAATTACTAGTAATCCAATAATTGAGGAATTGGTAGAAAAACAAAGAACTGGCCAACGATTAACTTTGATTGAAAGGCAAACTCTGCTAGCTTGGGAAGCAAAACAAAAACAACCATCAACTTCAGGAAAACAAAAAGAAATTATCAAAGGAAAACCATCTATTTTTCCATCTATAAGTCAACCTGATTTTGAACAACCTGAATTTTCACCCAAAATTGAAACAACTAAGCCAATGGCGGAAGAAGGACATGGATCTACTATCCTCACTCCTGAACAACGAATTGAGTATGAAAGACAACAAAGAGAATGGAGGAGGAAAAGAGAGGAGGAGGCAAAACAAGATCATGATAGGAAGATGGAGAATGATCGAAAAATACAAGAAGATAGTGATCACGAGGCTACCTTTGGATTTCCAATAGTAGACACAAGTGCAATATTAGGAGAAGAAGTGAAAATGAAAAATATTCCACCTTCTGTATTGCCAAATTTCTATGGAATGTCCACAGAAGATCCCGATGCTTTTATGTTCGAATTTGATATTTTATGTAGAACATATGGGTATACTGATGACATCCATAAACTTCGTCTTTTTCCCGCAACATTGAAAGCAGCAGCCTTAAAATGGTTCATGGGTTTAGGAGAACAAACAATAAATTCTTGGGATGACATGAGAAAAGTCTTCCTTAAAAAATATCAAGCTTATTGTAGATCTAGAGATTCCAAGGAAGATGTTTTTAGAATGACACAACAAGAAGATGAAAGTTTAGAGGAATATTTGGAAAGATTTGCATATAATCTGCAAAAATCTAAACAACACTCTTTAAATCAAGATACCATTCGAACAATCTTTCTCAAAGGTGTAAGGGATGAATACCTTGACATTTTGAATGTAATGGGTAAAGGAGACATTTCAAATTTTCCATTCGAAGAAATTGTTGAGTTATGTCAAAAGTATTCTAGAGGAAGATAAAAAACTGGGAAACAAGAAGTAAGCTCAAAAGCAGCAAAGTCAGCTGCAGGAGGGATCACAAGAGCTGAAATAGGGAGTTTATTGGAAAACTTCAAAACAGACCTCTTAAGTACATTAGGAACACAAGTGGATGTTCTTAAGGCAAACAAGAAGAAAGAAGAACATGAACAAGCCTTAGCAATCTTTTGTTCCAAATGTAGGAAGAAACATCCATTGAGAGAATGCCCTTTGGATAGTATCCAAGTATGTGGTCTTTGTACAGAAAATCATTCCACAGAAAATTGTCTAAAATTGAAAGAATTGCAAATGAATTCAATGGAAGAAGTGCCAGGAATAGAAGGTTTTATTATGTAGCACCTCGAAGACCATGGAAACCTAGGATGCCTCAACAAACTCCACAACAATTCCCTCAACAAAGTTACCTCTATCCACCTCAAAATATTTGGACTCCTCCAATGCCATGGCAAGCTTGGCCACCACAACAATATCCACAACAACCTGCACAAGGTTGGAGAGGATATGGTTATGGAAACCAACCACCTCAACAGTATCAACAACATTACCAGCAACAATACCAACAACCATTTTCATACCCACCATATCCACCATCCATGCCATTTCCGCAACAAAATTCTGCATATCCGCCATCCATTCCATTCCAACAACAGAATCCACCACCATTGTTGACACAACCACAACAGTTACAGTTACCTTCAAATCAACCCAGACCAACGCAATTGCCAACCCAACCGGTGGCAAATCCGAATAACAAAGTGGAAAAATATGCATACACTGTAGAGGAAGCAACATATTTTCCAACTTACTCTATTCTTCCTCTAAATGATGTCCATTTAAGGTCTAGCAAAGTACTTAAAAAGGATTCTCCGCCAATTGTAGAAGAACCAACTGAACAAGGAGAATCACCTGAAGCAGCACAAACTGAAATACAAGTTCAGAAAGGAAAATCAATTACAACTCAAACACCGCCTTATCTTGAAAGGTTAGTGGAACAACCAAAAGAAATAACCCTTCCTGAATTTGATATTTTAGATGAATTAAAGAATGCTTATGTAAAAATTCCTTTGTTAAAAGCAATTAAATAAATACCAATATATGCTAAAAGAATAAAGGAATTATGCATCAAGAAATCAGGGAAAAAGAGAAAGGATCCCACTACAATCCAAGTCATTGGTAAGCTAGCAAGCCTCATGTATACACAAACTACTGTAGAAAAATATCTTGATCCTGGTATCCCTATGGTTACTATATCAATAAACAATTTCTCGATACCAAATACATTAATAGACTTAGGAGCAGCCATCAATGTAATGACAATGGAGACAATGAAAACTCTGCAATTAAATGACATTAGATCAACTTCTACAATCTTAGAACTAGCAGACAGATCTAAAGTTGTTCCGGAAGGAATATTAGAAGATATCATAGTCTCTTTGGATTCATGGGAATATCCTGTTGACTTCCTTATCCTGCAACCAAAAACAAATCTTGGAGGACATCCTCTAATCTTAGGCAGACCATGGTTAGCTACCGCTGATGCCTTTATAGGATGCAGATCGGGAAGCATGATTATTTCACATGGAGATGAGAGGAAACATATTGCTCCTTATTCACCTGCACAATCAACTTCTTTAGAATCAGTACTTGAAACTCAAGAAAAACAACAAACTAAATCAGTTTTAAGTATAAATCAATTCTTTGATTTTAGAGAAGAGGAAGAGAATGAAGACTTAATGGATCTTTTCATTTCGGAACCAAGTATTTCAGAGCAGCTTAGAGAAGTTCAATATGAAGTTGCAAATAACCTTTTGAATCAGTGTTTCCAGGAAACTTGTACTATTCAAACCTTGCGAAATTATTTTATAGATATCTTTCCTCTAAACACAATTTCCAATCCAACAATAAAAACAATTGAGGTATACCCTGGAAAACATTTAAATATTGGGAACCAATTACAATCAAAACAAGAACAAGAGGTAATTGCATTACTACAAAAATACTAAAAAGCATTTGCCTGGGATTATACTGATATGCAAGGAATCCATCCTAGCACATGTATCCACCACATCTATACAGATGATAAACTTAAACCTCTCAGACAACCTCAAAGACGAATGAATCCTATGATGAAAGAAATAGTGAAAGAGGAACTGTAAAAACTGTTAAATGTTGGATTCATCTATCCTATTTCAGATAGTCAATGGGTTTCTCCACTAGTTATTGTACCAAAGAAAAATGGAAAGTGGAGGGTATGTGTAGACTATCGGGAGTTAAACAAAGCTACATTAAAAGATCATTTTCCTCTACCATTCATTGACCAGGTGTTAGACTCCTTAGCTGGAAAGAAATACTTCTCTTTCTTGGATGGGTTTAGCGGATACAACCAGATTAGAATAGCAACAAAAGACCAAGACAAGAAAACATTTACTTGCCCATGGGGAACCTATGCATATAAAGTTTTGCAGTTTGGTTT
Organism: Pinus taeda; assembly: GCA_000404065.3. Classification (NCBI taxonomy): domain Eukaryota; kingdom Viridiplantae; phylum Streptophyta; class Pinopsida; order Pinales; family Pinaceae; genus Pinus; species Pinus taeda. Next base: position 21,000 of record APFE030014133.1, on the reverse strand, counting down.
ATGCAATGCACCTGCAACTTTTCAAAGAGCAGTGCTTGCGATATTTGCTGATCTAGTCCATGAATGTGTAGAGGTTTATATGGATGACTTCACAGTTTATGGAAATACATATGCTGATTGCCTCAACAATCTTAAAAAAGTCTTGAAAAGATGTATAGAAACAAATCTATCATTAAGTAACGAAAAATTCTATATGATGTTGACAGAGGGTATAGTTCTGGGACACCATATTTCCGCTTCAGGAATTAAGATGGATCCAGCCAAAATCCAAGTCCTAGTTAACCTGATGCCACCTACAACATAAAAGGAGGTAAGAAGTTTCTTGGGATATGCGGGCTATTATAGACGATTCATTGAAAACTTTAGTAAAATATCTCAACCTCTGTTCAAACTATTAGCACGAGATGCTGAATTTCAATGGACAAATAGCTGTCAAAATGCTTTTCAAATTCTAAAAGACAAATTGTCAATGGCACCCATACTTCGTGGGCCAAATTGTTCTTTGCCATTTCATATTTCCACTGACGCATCAGATACTGCGATAGGTGCCTCTCTTGGACAGAAATAAAACTTGTTCAATTATGCAATATACTTTATAAGTAAGAATCTAACACCTACAGAATTGAACTACACAATCACAAAAAAAGAAATGTTAGTTGTCATACATGCGGTAAATAAATTCAGGCATTATATAACAGAATATCAAGTTTTCATTCACACAGATCATTCAGAAATAAAATACTTGATGAATAAACCCATCACCAATGGAAGAATCACAAGATGGCTCCTGTTATTGCAAGAATTTAATATCACAATACAAGACCGACCAGGCAAAGAAAATCAAGTCGCTGACTTTTTGTCCCGCATACAATCACCTGATGACCCAAATCCAGTTATAGACAACTTTCCAGATGAACATTTGTTTGCCATAACAGTGAAAACACCTTGGTTTGCAGATATTGCAAATTATTTGTCATCTGGAAAATTTCCAACTCAATTCACTAGCAAGCAAAGAAAGAAAATTGTTAGAGAAAGTTCTAGGTATAGCTGGGTGAATGGTGATTTATTTTATACTGGTTCAGATCTAATGATTATAAAATGTGTGCGTGAAGATGAAATATTAGACATTCTCAAAGCATGTCATGATGAACCATGTGGTGGTCATTTTGCAGACAAACGAACAGCATATAAGGTGCTGCAATTGGGCTATTACTGGCCATCTGTCTTCAGATATTCTAAGGCATATATCAAGCAATGTGACAGTTGCTAAAGAACATGGAGACCAATCTTATCAGATGAGATGGCTCTCAAGCCACAGGTCCTCATTGAGCTGTTTGAGCAGTGCACACTTGATTTTGTTGGACCCATTAATCCACCATCAAATGGAAAAAGGTACATTCTAGTATGCACGGACTACGTAACCAAATGGGCGGAAGCTAAAGCGGTGAGCAGAACAACAGAAGATATTGTGGTCACCTTCCTCTTTGAAGAAATTTTTGTAAGATATGGAGTACCTAGACAGATTGTAACAGATCAAGGAACACAATTTACATCAAAGCTAGTATGGGATCTGACAAAGAAATACAAGATTAAACACAGGAAGTCTACACCATATCACCCTCAAGCAAATGGTCAGGTAGAATCCACAAATAAAGTCCTAGAAAATATCATGACTAAAACAATACAGCTGAATGGAAGAGATTGGTCTGAAAAGTTAAAGGACGCACTATGGGCCTACAGAATCACATGGAAGAACACAACTGGTTTTAGTCCATACCAGTTGGTCTATGGGAAAGAAGCCTTATTGCCTATCGAATTTCAGATACAAACATATAGACTAGCAGCTGAATTGGGAATAAACCTGACCGAAGCACAACAACAAAGGATCATGGAATTGAACCAATTGGATGAGCATCGTCAACAAGCTATAGAACATACTACATTGGTGCAACAACAAAGAATGAAGTGGCACGACAGATACATCAAAACAAAGACATTTCACAAGGGAGACTGGGCCTTACTTTTTGACTCCAAATTCAAAGACTTCAAAGCAAAGTTTACGACACATTGGCTCGGTCCATATGAAATTGAAGAAATATTTGACAATGGAGCAGTAAAGATCAAGAAAATTGACCAGGACCCCCCTCATTTGTCGTAAATGGACATAGGTTGAAAGTTTATAATAGGCCTATCAGTAAAGAAGCATTCATGAAACAACTGGTAGAAGAAACAGGACTGGAAATTATGGTTCAGCCATCTTCCAGTTTGGAAAATGAATAAAAATAAAAATATTCTCAAAAATAAAATAAAAATATATATATAATATATATAATATATAATATATAATATATATATTAATATATATATATATATATTTAAAAAAAAAAAGTGTATATAGAAAAAAAGGAAAGAAAAGAAAAAAACAAAATAAAAAAACATAAAAAATAATTTGTTTGTTGGTGAAAACCAGGCAACTGGCACCATGCAAACACGAATTCATAGGGGAAAACTAGGGTAACCTGGACTCTATGAATTCTATATTCTTGTTCTACTGTTCTCACACAATTTCAATGCAGGGACTCTCCACAACTGACTTGGGGACAAGTCAAACCTTCAGCAAGGGAGAGTATTGTAGCAGGCTTTTAGCTGGAAAGCTGAGGTATTGTATTGTCCACATAAGGACCTCAAGAACTCATTGTAGCAGAACCTGAGGAGACCTGTCAATGGCAACACAACATTCCATAAGAATTACAGAAGGACCTGAACAATTCAAGAAATGGAGCATGGCAAACAAGGAGCAACAATAAAAGTCTACTTTTCATCCATCTACAACATTTTGATTCCATTCCACCTGTACAGACATCATCCAAGGGAGTATATTCATAGTCATTTTGTGCTTGAAATTCAAATTATTTTAGAAATTTTTAGTCTTTGATCTAATTGAAGTTAGTACCTGAGGATATTCATTAACATTCATATCCTACATTCCTTATACATATCCCGTATTCCCTATACATATTCCATTTCATTCATATACATTCCCTATACATATTCTTATAACCCTAGGTATTTTTATTTAGAAGCAAAAGACCAAGCTAGGACAACTCTTTTCACCTGCACATAAACTCAAAGCATTAGTGGTGGTAATAATTTTAAATATGACCCAAATGGTCATTTTAAAATTATAAAGTTATGGTATACAAGTCCAAATAAATCCTATGCGCTATATGGAAACCAAAAAATTATTTGTCATACAACATATACCATAGTTTAAAAACATGAACGCGCTCAAAGTTATGGTATACAAATGCGCTAAAGTTATGGTATATAATATTTAAAGCGCAAAGGCTAAAGGTATAGTATATAACATCTAATGCACAAAGGTTATAAGGTTATGGCATATGAAATAAAGGATATAAGGTATAAGATCGTACCAGGGCGCATCACATATGGTATATATTGTAAAGTAAAGGGTGAACGGGCGCGTATGGAATACAACAAATGAAACACTTGCACAACAAACCATATGACAATAATCAATATGAGCATTGCGGCGGCCAAGTAATGAAATAGTATTATACAAATATCATTGCAATGTAGGTGCACGACGGTGGCCATAATCAACAAAAGTTGCAGCAATGAATGAAATGTTAACCACAAACACCAACAGGCCAACACACAGGTACGGGTTTGACACGGTGTCATGGCAACTTATTGCCATTGGACAATGTAACGGTGGAAAATTCATGCGTATGAAACAATAATTCGGCCATCCTCATGACACAGTCGGGCGACTGGTCAAAGAGGACGGCCATGTAAACCACGCATTGAAACACCAATGGATGAGAGGCGTGGTACAACGCTAAAACGATCATAAACCGACCTCTCCTGCGCTGTTTAAACCATAATCTTCATTGCCATAGCTCAGAGAAATAATGTTTGAAGCCGCAGCACAGTAAAAGGAGAGTGGAATGAGTTGAGGCGATTTTAAAGAAGAAGTCCGGGTTTAATGTGCAGAGAAAGCCGATTTTCAAGATCTAGCAAGGTAAGAATGGAGTTTATTTACGCTCGGCGACTGTGGATATGTTGTGATTGCTTGTCATTAAACTGATAGATTCACTGCCTTGCCATCAGTTTGATTAATCGAAGAAATAGGCATTTGAAGCGCTCGGTTACATTCCACGTGCTCATTGACAGACAGGTAACACTATAAACCCATGATATCTCCAAGTTGACATCACTTATGGATATATATTAACATATTTTTATGCGTCAATCCTGGTATAGCAAACAGTGGTTAAACAGGCAGCATTTAAAGTTTAGATATTGCATGCATAACACGTTATAAGGATTTGAATTGAATATGGAATATGATGCATTAAACACGGAGAGTTAGTTCGAAACAGGGGAGGCAGAGATCATATAGCGCCGAAGGTTGTTTATATGTGCGCTGGTTGTTTAACTATTGTTTCACTTAACATACCCTTTTGTTGCGCGCTGTCAGCTGTGATGCATTGGTGGTCTCTGTCATGTGCCTATGCATGTTAATATGTATATATACTTGTGGTTTGACCAGAGAAGGGGATCGCATACCGAATTGTCATATGTATTATTGGCTGCCAAAAGGAGTCGGGTTGTTGAACCGTTCAACAATGTTGTGTTTTTAATAGGCCGAAATATGTATATAATGTCATGCTGAGGCCGGGAGTTTTGTGCATATTTGGTTGAGGCCGAGAGCCTTTTTGCATTTATGTGGTTTTTATGATGAGTCATCCACGCATATTCTCTAAATCAAATGCTACATTCGAATGCCTTCATAATTGATTTTTCTTAGGACGAGAGACTTTGTTGAGAAGTTTTGTTTTGATAATGAGGCCGCAAGCTATATTCTCAGAATTTTATGATACAGTTGAGAGCCTTAGGCCGAGAACATTTTAAGAATTTTGGTTTTGATGATGAGGCCGAGAGCCAAATTCTTTAGTTTTTGCTTTAAATACACAGTAAATCATGTTTTTTTGGCGATGAGTAAACATGGTTATTGCTGCATGTGTATTTAATTTTCAAAAAAACAGAGACCAGTATATTAACAGAAGAGATATACAGGTGTTGTTTGCATTAAATAGGGGATTAAAACAGTTCTTTTGCAAAGGGAATATAACAGAGGTTAAAGAAGGCAGAGTTGAGTTGAGTCAGAGGAGGAAGGTAAGCTTCTTTGCTTCTAGAATTTCATTTTAAAAAGACAATAGTCATAAATTTTTATTGTTAAAATGTAGTTAGTAACAGCAGAGGCCTACATTGATTGGTTTACAGAAACAATGACAAACCGAGTAGAGCCAAAATTTCAGATAGAAAGTTGGGGAAAAGAGACTATAGAAAAACTTTATCAGGTAGGGATGATAGGCTTCTTACAGAAATTTAATGGCCATTATGAAGAGATAACCAAAGACTTTATAAATAATTTAAGTCAAGACCAGACTCGAGTAGGGGAAATCAATGTTCCGGTAACCCAAGAATACCTGTCCAAAGCCTTAGATTTGCCAATGATAGGGGAGAAGTATTACAAAGGCCTACACTTCAAGGAGAAAGCGTGGAATTTATTCCTTGAGAAAAACCAGAAGGGATACCCAGGGAGTGGTTTAATGAACCATGGGGAGAATTGGTCTTGGTCATCCAAAAGTTCTTGACTTGTGATCGCGGACATAGCATTGCCCACTTGTATCATGTCAGACTTCTACAGCACATCAGAGGGGAGGATAGGATTAATTTATCATATTTCCTATATAGGAGTCTTGTGAGAATGATTGAAACAGTAAAACAGGAACACAGGCCTAAAGCAGCACAGGTATACCATCAAGGATTAATCAAAATCCTAGTGGAGTACCAGGTGAGATCACAGGGCATAGTGTGGAGAGAATTCATGATTAAAAATCATTTTACTGAATAGATTATCGAGGCACAGGACAAAATAGAACAGGAAAATAGGAGCTTGATGACTTCCCCCTTATATCGAAGAACAAGAGCTAGAAATATGGCCATGCATGAAACTGAAATATCTGTCATGTCGATTCCTAGGAGGTTTAGGAATAAGAGTCCCATTGACTTAGACAAAGAAGTAGAGGCATATTCTCCCAGAAAACAAGAATAAAATGATATTGCACAAGAAGTCCTTGAACGAGATTCCACATATGATGATGATGCAGCAGCAGCATCATTAATGAAAACAACACAATACTTTGAAAAGGAAATCAATTTGGCCAAAATCCAGGACTTAACTGATCAATTGGAAATTAGCAAAATCTTGGAAAAGCAATTAACAGAAGAAAACAAGGCACATAAGAAGGACAATGCTAAGTTGATCAAAACAAATGAAAAGTTAAAAGAAGAAGTAGGCAGACTGAAACGGAGAAATGAGTTACTTTCTAAGCAAGCATTCAAATGGCTAAAGGACAAAAAATATGTGGCAAGAAAAATATGAGAAACAGAAGGTTAAAGCAGCTTTGTTCAAGGAAAGGCATGAATCAGGATTGGATTGTTTGGGTAGGGAAACATCTACAGGTACAACATTTACTACAGAAGGCAGAGGATCCAAGAGGAGCAAGCAAGCATGGGGACATGCTTGATGATAAGCAAGGGAGAGATGTTGGGCCTTATTTTGGTCTTATTTTTCTCTAAGAAACTTACTTAACCATCTATTTATCATCCATTTTCACTTCATTCATTCCATTTTTATGTATATTTGATATCCATTTAGGTATTTAGCTTTAATTTGTCAATTTCTAAAGTTTTTATAAAAGTTTGATTTTAAGTGCAAATTTGGCAATTTCAGAAATTCCTGTAATCACTCTATGGTTGATGTGGTTGCAGGACACTTGGGCACGAATTGAATACATGAATGAAAATCTTGGGAACTAGGAATAATCCACCTATGCTTGGTTCCAACAGAACAAGCTTTATTAGGCCCATTTGGAGCTAGTCAATCATGACTAGTCATCCAGAAATTCCATATAAATAAGGCAGTTTTGAGATTCCATGGGATTGGTCATATTTCTTGGGATGAGGGTATTGAATTCGACTTGGATAGATGGATTAGAGTAGATGGGTTTGTTAGAGTGAATGTAGATCAATTTTTTTCATGAGACTCCTTATTTAAGAGCCACAACTTTGATGGCTCATGTATTGACTTATTATACTTTTATGTTGTGACACTTTTCGATTGAGGAATTAATTTGAAGACTTGTGCTATTGTTATTTTGCTGCTCAATGCTATGGATGTGTAATTGATTTGAGCTTCTGATATCACTTCTCAAGTGTGCAAGGCAAGGGTGGAGGGCCCCCATTCCAAGCTAAGTACACTTCCTTGTTAACTAGTTTTATTTCTTGCAATCTGTTTAGTGTAGAATTGGTTTTTCAAAGCTTTATTTCAGATTGCTTTATGGTTCATGAATGGTGATTGATTGCTTTAGTTATTAGTTTATTCATCACTTTATTGAGTTGAATAAACACAAGTGTTCAAGTTGAGCATCTCTTCTGCTAAAATGATGAATCACAACTAGTTTCTTTGGTTTGCATGCAAGAAGTTCTTATTGTGATTTTGAGTATTGAGATGAATAAATTATGATGAAATACTTTATGTGTCTCTTAAGTTAAGAGCTTATTTCATTAACAATTTATCCATCTTAAGTTCTTGATTTTAATCTCCGATTCATTAAGTGATAGTTGAGGAAAAGGTGGACTTCTTGAGTCAAGGACCATCTCAATATTTTTCCTCTACTTTAAACAAGTTGAATTAGAGTTGTAAGATGTATTGCTTTTGAATAAATTATCTTTCAAGGTTTGATTATATCTGATCTTCACATATAGTGAACTTTCCTCAAAGCATAAACAACCCGGATTGATAATAAATAATTGTGTTAGTTTAGGTACATAAATTAGATCAACGCTCCTAATAAAGGAAAGGGATCTAATGATGCTCCTTCTGCAGAGGCGAAAACCACCTCAGATGAAGGTCGGGATGTGTACTTAGCTTCTTCAAGTACACATGTAGATCATGAGGCATAGTTGATTGACTCAGGTGCATCCTTTCACTTCACTCCCCATAGAGAGTGGTTCTGTGAGTATGATAAATACGATGGTGGTGATGTTTTCTTAAGGGATGATAGGAAGGCTAGAATGATTGGTCGTAGAAAAGTAAAGTTGAAGTTGAAAGGTGGAAGGGTTAGAACACTTCTGGGTGTTCTGCATATTCATGCATTAGCCAAAAATCTGATTTCCGTAAGCAAGTTGGATGATGCAAGTGTAAAAACAGTGTTCAAGAAGGATACATGCAAGATGGTTCGGGGAGCACTGGTATTGATGTGGGGAGTTCAAATTGGAACTCTGTACAAGTTGCAAGGTAACACTGTTATTGATGGGTGCAACAGTTCTACGGTTCCTGAAAGTGGAGCAGAAAATCTATTGGTCTCTGGAGAGAAGTCCAAGTTGTGGCATCAAAGGCTTTTCATACTTCATGGTAAAGGTATGGTAGAAGGTATGAGTAATAGCTCTCTGGATTTTGATTTCTATGAAAATTGTGTTTATGGGAAGCAGAATCGGGTGAGTTTTCCCTCTGGTAGTAAGAGGGCAAAACAGATACTAGAACTTGTGCACAGTGATGCGTTTGGACCTGTGAAGGTTCCATCACTAGGTAAGTCTGTGTACTATGTATTATTTATAGATGACTTCTCAAGGAATACATGGATATATTTCCTTAAAAAGAAATCTGAAGTCTTTGACAGGTTTAAATAATTTAAGGCTCTAGTGGAAAACTAGACAGAGAAGAAGATAAAGGTGCTGAGGACAGATAATGGTGGAGAGTGTTGCAGTAAGGAATTTGAAGAATTCTGCAAGAAGTGTGGTATAGCACGACAGAAGACTACTCCATATACACCTCAGAAAAATGGAGCTGCAGAAAGAATGAATAAGACGTTGATGGAAAGGGTAAGAAGCATGCTCAGTGGTGCTAGGTTAGGACGGGAATTCTGGGCAGAGGCAGTGGATACTGCATGTTACTTGGTCAACAAGTCACCTTCATCAGCGTTGGAGGATAAGACTCCACAAGAGGTATGGACTAGTAAGAAACCCTCTCTTTCACATCTGAGGGTATTTGGATGTGATGCATATGTACATGTACCAAAGGAGAAACGAACCAAGTTGGATAGTAAATCTGAAAAGTGCATCTTTATTGGGTATAAGGATGGTTTAAAGGGTTATAAGCTTTGGAACCAAGTCACACGGAAGGTTGTGTACAGCCGAGATGTGGTATTCAGAGAGGTGAAAGATGTTATTAAACATGAAGTCCAATGAAAGGAACTTGAGAAGATAGAGTTTGAGCTAAAGGAGGAAGAATCAAACTCTACAGTAGAGGAGGAATCAGAAGATGAAGAGCCACAAAATCCAGCTATGAGAATATCAGTTCGAGAAAGAAGGCAACCTGAAAGGTATAGTCCATCTGCTTTCTGTTCAAATTTTTCTTTATTTATTACTGACGATGATCCAAGAACTATGAAGGAAGCAGTAGATTCAGAGGATGGAAAACTTTGGAAAGATGCAATGGTTGATGAAATGGCATCTTTGCACAAAAATGAGGCTTGGGATTTGGTGGAGTTTCCATCTGGAAGGAAACCCATTAGCAGCAAATGGGGGTTCAAAAAGAAGACAAATGAAGAAGGAAAAGTGGAGAAATACAAAGCTCAGTTGGTAGCAAAAGGTTATTCCCAGGTGTTGGGAATTGATTTTGGTGATATTTTTTCTCTTGTTTCCAAGGAAACTTCTATTATATTACTTTTATCTGTTGCTGTTGCTTTTGATTTTGAGGTAGAACAGATAGATGTGAAGATAGCATTTCTTCATGGCGATCTGGAAGAGGAGATCTACATGAAGCAAACTAAAGGATTTGCGGTGAAGGGTAAGAAAGAACTAGTATGTAAGTTAAAGAAGTATCTGTATGGGTTAAAACAGTTACCAAGAATGTGGTATCAGATATTTGATACATTTATATGGGGACATGGCTTCACCAGAAGCAAAGCAGATCACTGTGTGTATTTTAAATTAATTAGTAACCATGTTATTTATCTGGTCTTGTATGTGGATGATATGTTGCTGGTTGGAAATGACAAAGAAATTATCTAGGATTTGAAGACCCAATTGTCCTCCAAATTCGACATGAAAGATCTCGGTGCTGCAAACTATATTTTGGGCATGGAAATTAAAAGAGATCGGGCAAAGAGGAAGCTCTGGGTAAACCAGAGGAAGTATGTCGAGACAATATTGCAGAGGTTTAATATGCAGGATAGTAAATCGGTGAAGGTTCCTATTCCTGTAGGTGTGAGGTTATCTGCTGAACAGTGTCCCAAGACACAAGAAGAAGAAGAGGACATGTCCCGTGTTCCATATGCAAGTGCAGTCGGTAGCTTGATGTACGCCATGGTCTGTACTAGACCAGACATTGCGCATGCAGTGGGAGTATTGAGCAGGTTTATGTCAAAACCAGGGAAGGAGCACTGGACAGCAGTGAAGCGGGTTTTCAGGTATTTGCGTGGCACTTGTGATTATGGTTTGTGCTACCAAGGAAGACCAGGATTGGACAGAGTGTTGGATATCCGTGGCTTTGTTGATGCAGACTGGGCTGGAGATCTG
>APFE030014133.1:0-10316 GCA_000404065.3 Pinus taeda | reverse complement strand
CATGGTCTGTACTAGACCAGACATTGCACATGCAGTGGGAGTATTGAGCAGGTTTATGTCAAAACCAAGGAAGGAGCACTGGACAGCAGTGAAGCGGGTTTTCAGGTATTTGCGTGGCACTAGTGATTATGGTTTGTGTTACCAAGGAATACCAGGATTGGACAGAGTGTTGGATATCCGTGGCTTTGTTGATGCAGACTGGAATGGAGATCTGGATCAGAGAATATCTACAAGTGGGTATGTGTTTAACCTATTTGGAGGTGCAATCAGTTGGATGAGTAAGAAACAATCTGTAGTGGCACTATCAACTACAGAGGCAGAACACATGGCAGCCACTCATGCAAGAAAGGAAGCAATTTGGTTGCAGATATTGTGTTCAAGTATGGGGTTAGTACAGGGACCTATAAAGATAGATTGTGACAGCCAAAGTGCAATTTTCTTGGCAAAGAAGCTTGCTTAGCATTCAAAGACAAAGCACATTGATGTTCAATATCACTTTGTGAGGGATATGATAGAAGACAAAAAGGTGTTGCTGGTAAAGGTGGACACTTTGAAGAACACTACAGATGCATTGACAAAATATGTTAGCTCTAAGAAGTTCTCTTGGTGTAGAGAGATAAAGGGCATTTCAGGGCTGGGAAAATGGCTAAGCTCTCTTGTGGCCCCCTGTGGAAAGAAAACAACAAGTGGGAGAATGTTGGGTTGTGTTATATTCTTTCCCATAGTTAACAGGGGGTTTGAAGGGCACTTGTAAGCCCACTTTATGGGGTCTGGGGTAGTGCCCCGGAAAATTTTGGTTTTGGACCCTATGTTAGGTTGGGTGGACCCACCTATGGTTTTGTGCATGACTTTTGCACATGTTTTTTTTTGGACGCGGTGGTTTTAGGTCCATGGTATTGGATGCTTTGGCATTATAAATATGTATTATAACATTGAAAGGAACATAATGAAAAATCAAGCTGGTAGTCCCAATTTTGGGATCCAGGGGAAAATCCTGTGTATATGTGTTTTATGTGTTATGATCTCGCATTGTTTATTTTCTGTGTTTTAGAATTTGTATGTAGGTAATTTTTGTACGGGGTTAAAACCTATAGAAGTTGGCTAAGAGACTCCTTTCCAGTACCTTAGAGCTTGCATGCCCTAATGGCAAGTTCTTCGCACTCGACGACAAGTTCTCGTAATTGGATTTCAATCGAGTGACTTCACAGGTGTTCGACTTTAGTTCCTTATTCACACTTTGTGAATTGTGTTGTTGGTGCCTTGAGAGCCATTTTCATTATTGGTGGTTTCTCTCATGCTTGTTAACATTTCACATCAATGACTAGTAATCAAGTGATTGTCTAGCATGTTCGACATAATCACATCTATTCACATGCTCGAATTTGTATTTTTATCGGGTCGTGTTGGAGCACAAGACCCTGGGCTTAGATTACAAAAGTCTAGGTTGTAGGGTGATGTGACATTTTCATGCTTACATACATGTCTCTTTTAGATGGATGGCTCTGACCATACCATCAGTCTATTATATGTGATCCTTCTCATTATTGGATGGTTGCGACCATACCTTGGGTTTGATATGATCCTTCTTACTGGATGGTTGTGCCCTTACCTTGGATCCATTTACATGATCTTCTTATGGATGGTTGCCTCCATACCATGATTCATGTATCAGAGATTTCAGTGATATATATGTATCTATGCTTGCTTACAGGTTTTTTGACGACAATTTATGGTTCCATGCATCTACTCGTAAATCATTTCACCCCTCACTCTTGTTCATCCTTCATGCTTTAAGGGGCATTTGTTACACAATATTTTGTCACTGTCCCTGTAGTTCCAGTTCCTCGATCCTGGAGGACATCTACATTGACCTTCATGTGTTTCCTTGTCATGAAGAACATGTCCTTACATCCCTCTTCATCTGTAGAACATTTCCCTCTTAGATCATTGCCCAACAATATTCCTTCAAACTCAATTTTCAAGACCAGTGTTATCACTCAGTTTCTTCCCTACGCTGATCTACAGAGTCTAACACTAGGCCTAGCATCAAATGGCATTGGTAATCCATTCATGACCCACATCAACCCTCTTTTGGAAAATTTTTAAAAATTAAGTCGAAGCTTCTAGGTCTAGAAGCTTCGTGAACCGAAGTCTAGTAAATGTTTGAGCAAGATAGAGCCGAGAGACTGTTTGGGCTCTTTTCCCCTATTAAAATGGAACAAACCAAAAGGGATAATGCCTCTCCCATTATAAGAGGATCCTTTTCCCCTCTATCAAAGCCATATAAACTCCTCCTTTTCCAACCTCATCTAGCTAATGAAAGTGTTGGAATAATCTGCAAATCTTGATAGTCATCTTGAGAGCCTTAACCTTCCAGTTTGTGTTTGTGAAGGGAGAATAAGCTTATAGTTTGTTTGGTTTCGAGAAAAGAGGAAGAAGCCTTGAACTTCCATTGTTTTGAGGGTGAATCATGAGATACTAATAGTGGTGCTGGAACCCAGACACGTCGAAGGAAACTTGCAATGCTATGGCGAAGGTTGTAATTTCCTTTTTGTCATAATAATACAACTGATATTTTGTTTCCTATATCAATTGCATATGTTAGTTGGTAGCTTAAGACTCCTTAGCCTCTTAAGTAGGTTGAATATTTTGATTGCTATCATGTGTTCTTTGGTTTCTTGTCTCATTGTTTTAGGTGCTTGATTGACACTAAGGAGTTGATCATTGGAGCAAAGGCACAAAGACTTCATCAAACAAGGATTAGCGATACAAGAGGTAGGATCTTATCCATTCCCAATATAGGGGAACTTATATTAGATTGTCTTGTTTTTGGCTAGACCCTCTCCCCTGGGCTAGAGGGATTGTCTCTGTCCGTAGAGAGAATCTTCCTACACCACAAATTGGCAACTCCACTGGGGAAACATCCCTCTCTTTGGATTGTTTTTCATTTCATGATTTGTGACAACTTTTCTTGTTTCACTCTTTCACTTTGGTAATTTATACTTCAAGTCATCTATTGCTTTGATTCTTGAATATAGAGTGACAGGTCTAGTTCTAGTTTGTGAAATTTTTTATTTTTTCTTTGAATCCCTTGATCAGAACTGTTAATTTTCTAACAGTAGCACTGACTAGCATGAGTTCCCTTTCAACAGTCATGCCACAGCCCCTTCTAGTGCTTGTTGCCAATTAGACAGTTGTGTCAATGCCTGTAGGTTAAAATCAAGGTTTCTCCTAAATCATTGCCAGTGTGTCTTGTCCTCATTAATTATGTTTCTTGTCCTGTTTTCTTGTATTCTCCCCGGCTAGAATGCTTTGTTAGCTCAATTTGTTTGCTTGATTGGTTTGAGATTGACTTACTTGATTTTTTGAGTTTTTAGATGGTTTGTGTCCCTAGGGCATCTAGGTCATTTCCCGTTCATGTGTTTGTCTACTCATCAAGTCAATTTGTTAATTTTTTGCTTCATGCATTTCATTTTTTAGTCCTTACATCTATCTTGCTTTGGTTTCAATTGAACAAGTGAAAAAGTTTCATTTACTCTTCTCTTGTTGAACGTCTCTTTTCTGAGCATAGATCACATTTCGGTTTGTCTTGTTGAATCTTTACTTTTGGTTTGAAAGAAGTTCTTTTCCTGTGCTTTGCTTTTGATTGTTGTTTAGTTTTTTGGAAATTTTCATTGAAATGTGTATGTGAAAGAATCATTTTAGCATTCCATTGAAGAAATACATCATTCTAGTTTGATTAATTGATATGTTGCATTGAGCGGCATTATTGAAAGCTATAATTGCGTCTTCATGAGCATTTGAAATGAAATGAACTTATTTTATTGTTAAAAGGACTAGTTGAAGTGCATTTGATAGGAAGAGTACGAAGTGGAAATAATTTTCATTATTTTGTTTTGAAAAGAGAAGTAGTGAAAAGTCATCTTACTTTCGATTGCTTGTTTGTTGCATTGATTGTTTTCTCTTCTCTCAATTAGTGGAAGCATTCATCGAATTGAAATGGTTTTGTCCCATATAGCTGCACATAGGATTTTTTCATGTGACATCGATAGGCCTAAACACTTAGAATTAATTTCAAGATCAACCTTTAAAATATATTCAATTAACCTAAGGTGAATTTGAAACTAAACATTCACGTTTATAGGTCTAGGCTAGAGACGTGTTCAGACATCTTTAAACCTAGTAGTTGTTGTTTTCTTTGGCATTAGACAGCGCTAGTACGAACTCGTGCTCCCCATACCGTTGCGTATATAAAGGGAGACCCCACTAGGTTTGCAATCCTTTATCCACAGGAAGTTGAGTCTTCCACCTTGTAAATATGATACACCAAACACAGCATTTGGGGAGATTTCCTGCCCGTACTTCTTGGTTCGTCGGAGGTATTCTGCAATTCACGGTTACCCGGTAATCCCTTTTTGCTAGATTATCCTGAGCAGTAATTTTGGTATTTTTTACTCTTTAAATTTAAAATATCATCGAGCACTTGTCCTTTTGAGCTTGTTCAAACTGAAAGAGACTAGAGTCATCTTTACGTTTTTCTCGATTCTTAAAACATGAAAAGGCATCAGTCTGTTTTAGCATCTTAAATTTTTTTTGCCCACGATCACATCACATTCTTGATAGTCTTATTTTGGACCACATCATGATTATATCCCTAAATATATTTTAAAGCCTTGAAATTAATATTTCCTCTTTTGTTTGAGACAAAGTCATCGTGGCTGAACCAGTAGGTTTTCCATCTTCCTCTTCCTCTCCTTTATCTAGAAGGTCATCCAGAGAAGCTTTCCCTGAACTTCTGCAATCTCTTGAGGATAAAGGTGTTGAACTTGGGATTGTTCTGAGTATTCAACCTTTTTTTCGCCTCCGTCATATACTGGGCCACCTTACAAATCTGGCTCGAAATCTCCTAATAATCCTATCCAGACTCCCGAGAGTCCTCAAACTTTTGATAGTCTGCAAGGACTTGTTATAGACCCTTTTTTGGTATCTCCACAATATCCTTACAGTTCGTACGATCAGCCTGGCGTTCCATTTTAGTTTCCTCCTCGTTCATCTTTGACTCATCGTCGGTTGTTTCCTATGAAGTCAGAAGGCAAAATTCCAGTCTCCTCTCTGAGTCAGTCAGAAGTTTCTTCTACTCACACTCCTTAAATGGGTGATGAGAAATCGTATGAGTTTCCTCCCGAAGCTTTCCATTACATGGGAAGCATCCCATCTAGCATTTATCCTGAGTTTAGTGAGACTTTATTTCCGCATGCTTATACCTCTCTAGCTTAGTTGGTTTCAGGCACTCCTTGTGCCTCATCGTTATATCAAAATCCTATCGATTCTTTTGGCACCATGCCTACATTAGGTTCATTCGTGCAAAACACGACCTCTTGACTGCTTATATGAATTGCAGTCACTTCAGTTCCATTCAACCGACCATTCTGTCTCCACTTGTTTCTTCATTTCAATCAACTCTTCCAGTTCAAACGACAGTCTCGGTAAGTTCTTCTTCCCCTCTAGTGAGTGGATAGACTGTGCCACCACCTGGGGGACAAGATCTGAATATCTCTATGATGTTAGGCCAAACCAATGTGAGTGGATCACAAACTCACATGGTTGGAACAAATCGACCTTTCTACAGTGCTATTCCTAACCCTATTGATCCATCTGAGTCAGGTAATGTCCAATACCAGTAGCCATGCGTGGCTTAGGTTCCATTCCAACCATCTTATGTTCCATATGGTTGACAAGCCTTGGTTCCCCCACCTTACATTCCTCAAGCTAGGCCTTATGTTCAGCGTGGCCAATCCGTTGTGCCTAGTGGATATGGCCATATTCAATTCGGGAACTATCCAGGAACCGTCCATCTACCTTTGCAGCAATAAGGGAAACCTTCGTTGCAGCAAGGGAAAGAATTGTAGCTGCAAGGACAACTACTACAACCATAAGGGAAACTTTTGCAATAGTCACAGCAACCTTTGCAACTGCAGAACTAGTTTTTTCAACAATCCTCCCAACCTTCATCCTCACAAGGCCAGCCTTTGTAGCAACAGGGGCAATCTTTGTAGCAGCCACAAGGTCATCCTGTGTAGCAGCAAAGCCAACCTTTGTAGTAGCCACAAGGTCAACCTTTGTAGTAGTAGAGCTACCCTTTGCAGTAGTAGGCTGTCTATGCATATCAGCAAGGTCATCCCATTCGGGGCCAAGGTCAACCTTTGCTAGGGAAAGGTCAACCCCTATAGTAGTAGGTTCAAAATCCTTATGTCCAAGGGTTTCAGGTTCAATATCCTTATGTCCAGGGGTAGCAGGTACAAAATCTGTATGTATAGGGTCAGTAATTTCAAAATCCTAACATCCAAGGTCAACAAGCTCAATAGCCTTTTAACTCATATGCCTATCAACGGCCTATGACAGGACAACATCAAGTTTGCCCAGGACCAAATACTCCCTATAGGAAAGGTAACCTACAATGGAGGCAAAATCAGATTCCATATGGACAAGATGCTCCACTGTGGGGGAAAAATCCTTACCAACAAGGAGGGATTCCGCAGTTCAGGTCTATTCAAAGGCCACAAATTCCTTTTAATATGCAATTGTCATTCTTGTCCACGTTGGAACTTCAATATGTTCCAAGTCTCACCAATGATCCCATCCTTCATTCACCTTACTGGCCTCTAGTTCAAATGAAAGTTCTGAGCAATTGCCTAAAATTTGAAGGAAAAGTGAAGGCGAATCCTGTTAGCGGGAATAGTGTCCACTCGGAGCTTCTATTCCCACTAAGACTAGTAGCTATCTTAGAAACAAACAAGTAAAGACTACTTTCATTTTCCTTTATGAAAATAGATAAGAGTGGAACAAAGAACACCAACCTTAGTCTTGCGCTTGGTTCCTTACTTGATTCCTCTCCTTCCTGATAGATCTTTGTCGCTTCTTCTTCGTCTACCCAACTTCAAAGAGCAACTGTGGAATCAAAGCAACATAATACTATCGAACGACAGATATCTATATTCATAAATAACACAGGACCAGATATGTATTAACCACAAAAATGCATATACAATCAAACATACAAGAATGTGGAGGAAAACTTGAATAACTTTATTAATATCAAGAATAGCAAGAGGATTACAACCAATAGTTTTGACCCAGCATCATCCTCCAGCAAGAAAGCCTTTCTTCACCTCAAGTAAAGCTTAGATCACCCAACACTATGAAGTTTCACCAGAAAACCAACAACACTTCTCTACAAGATACAAGATTCCAGCCCCTGGATCTCTGTGATGAGGGATCCATATATAGATGATTGTAGGGGGTGAGTCATCTTTTTGGGTTTTTATTAGTGTCCTCTCTCTGATAGTTCTTGATTCCACTTGGAGAGTGATGATATCTTACTCATCCCTGGTCGAAAACAGAGAGGCAAGTGTCAGAGGGGAAGCTTCTGGAAGATTCTATGATCTTCCACCTCGCAAACTGTCTCTGCCATTTGTCCATTCCCACCCATCACACCCTACAGAGGGGCCATACAGTATCCATCACACCCTTTACACTAGGAAGGTGATATGCATTGCACCCTCTGCACTAGGTATTCAGTATGGTCCAGTTTTGACCATTTCTGAGCAGTTTTTAGTGGAGAACTTCTGGAAGATATTGTAATCAGTTGACCTTGTTCCTTTAGGTAGTGAAGCAACACTTTTAGCGACTTAGGAGCCCTCAATTTATGGACATTTATGATTGGGGTTGCAGTGCCCAAAAATGTATATAATAGTTTCCCCCTAAAGCATGAGGTCATTAATCTTTTGATGTCGGGTGAAATGCTTTATCATGAGGATCTGAAGTTTTTTCGAGCTGGGAGGTGACCTTTAATAAGATACAATACAATACATTATCTTCATAATATTTTTTCATGATCTAGCTGAGGTAGGCATTCCCATGCTCAGCTTTATAAATTCATTTTCATGTACATAGGACAGACAATTGTCTGTGTAGTAGACTGATGATTCAGACTCATCATTCTTTGATTTGGATGATCATCTGTTTGGCAATGATGTACATTTGATGTCTTTATATTCCTGAATATATCATAGCCTGGATGGATGAAACTAGATCTGGGGTCTTCAAAACTCGTTCAATCTTCACACGGAGTACAAATCGATCCATGTGAAAAAATGTTCTAGAGTCGAACATGGAAAGACATCACCTGATTACCATCCAATGATGTAAGCTGTTAACAGGCGCGAGAGGAATCAGCAATAATGACAATGACCCTCAAGGTACTATAGTACAATTTGCGTGGTGTGAAAAAGGACTTAGCGTCGAACACCACGCAAAATCTCTCAGTCGAAGGCCATTAATGTAAACCTGTCGCCGAAAGTGAGAAACTTGCCATTGAGGCATGCAAGCTTCAAAGTACTGAAAGGATTGTTCCTAGGTCAACTTCTTGGATAATGAGTTGATGTCCAAAAGAAATGACCTGTCGTAGGAGGGAATTAATGAATCCCACATCTACGATACGGAACGAAGCAAATTATTTTGGAGGTGAAAACAATCTGATGATACAGGGTTCAAGGTGGCGGTCATGAAAGAATGGAGCGTGAATGTATTGCAGCGGGTGAGACACAAGTGAATTCTATAAATGACTTCTCTTGAACATATCGGCGACACTGACGATGGATTGTAGCATTAACCCCAAAGATGGATGGTGTGACGGACCAATGGTGATATGACCAGTGAACGGAACAACCCAACCCGACTTGGATGTGGAGAGAAAGTGTCATGTTCAAGAGCGACTTGCTACCAATATAGTTTTTTCAGTTTTCTTCCCAATTTTCCCCAGTCATTGTTGACTAGTACCTCTTTATTTTTTTCAAGCTTGAGGAGGATAACATATGATTGTTTTATAATCTGCCCTTCAGGCGAACCTGTCGCTATATTTTAACGAGCCTAGCGACAGGAAAATTGTTCTCATCCATTTGGACGAGTTTGTCGCTATTCATTTTTAATGAGTTTAACGAAAAAGATAACTTGGTCCTTTTCAATTTTAGAAAGTCTGAAAGGGATGGAAAGGAAACTCCAAAGATTCTTTTTCGTCATATAATCCCTTAAGTCTGAAAAAGCGTAAAATAATATGAAAGGGATTAATGCTCGGTAATTTTAATGAGCCGAACAAGACAAGCGCTCGATATTTTTGTGTTATAATCCCTCAAGTCCAAAAAGATTAAAATATAGAGGAGGGATAGCACTTCCGATGACTTTACGAGCTGGAGAGGCTAATCACTTGGCAATATTTTCATATTTTACGAGTCAGTTGAAAACAGTGTTAGAGTCGGTCTGGTCAGTCCTCCATCAGAGATCAAAACTCTTTATGCATTTCATTTTTAGGTGTCCCACTCCATTCGCTCAGTTGCATTCCACTAGGGGCATGCCATAATCTG
The DNA here is from genome assembly GCA_000404065.3 of Pinus taeda. Lineage (NCBI taxonomy): Eukaryota > Viridiplantae > Streptophyta > Pinopsida > Pinales > Pinaceae > Pinus > Pinus taeda. The sequence goes on along the minus strand of APFE030014133.1, from coordinate 897 downwards.
ACGGAAAAGGTCATGCTAGTCATTTCCCCTCATGTCTGGCTCCTACTAGCTCAGGTCTTTTGTCAATGATCACCAAAGTCCATGACAGTCAAGGTTGTAGGCTTTAACCCCATATAAAAATTACCTGCATACGAATTCTAAATCACAGAAAAATAAACAATGCGAGATCATAACACATAAAAACACATATGCACAGAGATTTTCCCCTGGATCCCAAAACCGGGACTACCAGCTTGATTTTTCATTATATTCCTTTCAATGTTACAATACATATTTATGCATGCCGAAGCATCCAATACCATGGACCGCAAAACCATCACGTCCAATACCATGGACCAAAAAACCATCGCATCCAATACCATGGACCGAAAACCATCGCGTCCGAAAAAACATGTGCAAAAATCATGCAAAAAACAATACGTGGGTCCACCCAACCTAACATAGGGTCCAAAACCAAAATTTTACAGGTACCCCTCAAACACCCTGTTAACTATGTGGAAAGAATATAACAAAACCCAACAATCTCCCACTTGTCGTTTTATTTCCACAGGGGGCCATAGGAGAGCTTAGTCATTTTTCCAGCCCTGAAACGCCCATTGTTTCTCTACACCAAGAGAACTTCTCAAAGCTCACAGATTTTTCAATGCATCTGTTGTATTCTTCAAAGTGTCCACCTTTACCAACAACACCTTTTTGTCTTCTATCATATCCCTCACAAAGTGATATTGAACATCAATGTGCTTTGTCTTTGAATGATAAGCAGGGTTCTTTGCCAAGAAAATTGCACTTTTGGCTATCACAGTTTATCCTTATAGCTTCTTGTACTAACCCCATACTTGAACACAATCTCTGCAACCAAACTGCTTCCTTGCTTGCATGAGTGGCTTCCATGTATTA
>APFE030014124.1:65448-87730 GCA_000404065.3 Pinus taeda | reverse complement strand
AAATAAAAATCTTGGTAATGTTTATTATGGATTGATGCTTATTAGCATTTACTTAATACTAACTATTTAATTTATATGGTTGTGCTAGTAGTTAGTCCATTGGGTTAGCTTGAGCAGTTGAGTGCTTTGAGATTTATGTAAGAGGTATTAGGGTTGATACCCTACACTTTGTTTCTTAATCAATGTTCCTATTGAGTTACGTGCAATGATCAATGTTCCTATTGAGTTATGTGCAGTGATCAATGTTAAGGGATTTACACTGGGATGTGAAATGTGAGAAATGCCCATAAATTTCCCATAAGTTTTTCCTTAAAAAAATATTTACTCAATAACATGATTTGATTACATGAATCAAATACAAAATAAATTAAATTTTTCTTAGAGTGCCATTTATAACCACACCTCAATGAAAATAATGTCATGGTGAACTTGAACCCAAACAAACAACCAAGGGGTTGAATGTGCCACACATGTTGCAAGTTACATTTTCTTACCCTCCGAACATGTTGGGGTTGTATTTGAAACCACGTTGACTATAAGTAAAGTCTCATACATAAATCTATGAGTTCATAGTGAATTTTTCTATTTGGCTAATTATGATTACTTCAAATGGCGTCTAGTGATAGAAGTTAGAACATTAAAGAAAAAGCTTTTCAATAAATCATTATGCATATTGTAGGTGGGGCCTTGTACAATCTATGAACATGAAGTGAATAACAAGCCAAGAATATTTTGTGATGCTTGCATGCACTCATTAATACACTAATCTTAATTAATTGGTTTGTGTTTCTGTTGGATTTATGGATTCATTAATACACTAATCTTATTTCAATGAGTGGTTTGAATTTATGTTTATGTTCAACTTAGTGGTTGGAATTTATGTTTATGCTCAACTTGTGCCATATTTATGGCCGTTTGTAATGGGTGTTTTTTATAAGCCAATTTACCTGTGGAATTTTTGTTACAATGTGTTAGTGCGGGTGGATACTTCATTCAAAATCCCATTGGAAAAAAAATATTAATTAGAAAATTTTGATCTAAAATTGAAAAAATTCTAATTGATGTATCATATATCTCAATCCTGTAAGATCTATAAAAATCCAAATTTGCATTAAGAAAATGTGACAAATTATATTAAACGTGATGGAAAGGACAAACATGTAAACACGTGACTTGGACTGCAATGGCTTGTTTTTTTTAACTTTTGAAGTTTTAAAAATAAGATGATATTATTATTATTATTATAAAAATATATGATTGATTGCATATTTTTTTTGAAAAATTGTATTAATTTTTTTTTTTAATCTTTTTGTGCAAGGACATGTGACTTTTAGGGAATTGTAAATGTTGGGTATAAGAGTTCAAAAAGATTTCCATATTTGCTTCCATGTGACTTGGTTCTTAGCACCATTTGAAAACCAGCTTACTTGAGGAGTTATGGTACCATGGCATGGTTTTTTTGGATATTCTATCCTTGTTTAGAAACATGAAATTATTGTAACATTTCAAATCAAACACACAACTCTCGTGATAGGTTTCAAAGTAACATGTCAAATTTGAAGCCATTGTTGGGTGTGGAGCTTGATTATCTTCTTGATTCATAGGTCTTGTTTCATTTGGGCATATACCCCAAGAAGACTGTACACCCCTCCACGCTGGAGAACTTGTCCCCTTTGCGGGGGTTCGGGGGGAAGCATCATCGAAGTTAAAAGTAGATGAAAATTTGCCTTGTAAAATATTGTAATTTTGTAGTCAATTTGGACCGTTCATTAGTCGGATGATATGACGGTAGAAATTATGTTAATTTAGGGTTTTTTGCCCTAAAAGACAACCCTCTGTTTATATGAGGGAATTGTATTACGATGTATAACATTATTCTCAGTGAGAAAGAGAGAGGAGGAAATTGCAGTGGATTTGCTGTAGGTTGTATCTCTTCATTTTGTTGGATAATATAAAAGGAAAGACTGTTTGTTTCTCTATGGATGTAGCCCAAATTGAGTGAACCATGTATATATGTTTCTATTGTTTTATGTGTTTTTGTGTTTTTATGTTTCCACAATATTATGTGTTTCATTGCTCCGTTAATTATCTTCTAACAACTGCTATTAGCGGCGAAGGTCTATTTGATTGATAAACTTGCAAGAGAGAAGGGTTTCTGGTTTGAGTGGGAGCAATGGCAGAAGATGGTAGGTTTAGAGTCGAGAAATTTAATGGCCAAAACTACTAGTTGTGGAAGAAGCAGATGGAAGATTATATGTATTAGAAAGATCTGTACCTATCATTGAGCGAAAAATCAAAGAAACCAACGAGTATGATTAACGAAGAACGAAATTTTCTTGACAAAAAGCCACTAGGAACAATACTGTTGTGTCTAGCAACGTCAGTGGCATTCAACATTTCAAATGAAACGACAATAAAAGGTTTGATGACGACATTGGCTAAACTATATGAAAAACCCTCAGCCCCAAATAAGATATTTTTTATGAAACATCTATTTAATATGAAGATGTCAGAAGGTGGATATGTTGCTGATCATTTAAATGAATTTAACACAGTTACCAGTCAGTTAAGTTTTGTAGGGGTAAATTTTGATAATGAAATTAGGGCTCTGTTATTTTTGTGCCCATTGCTTGAAAGTTGGAATGACTTACTTATAGCTATTAGTAACTATGTCTTTAGATCTAGTACTTTAAAGTTTGATGATGTTGTTGGTGTCATCCTTAGCGGGAAAATGCGATGGAAAAGCTCTGGTGAGACATTAGGTAATGCTTTGATTGCAGAGATTAGGGGAAGAAAAATAGAAAGAGGAAGGAGCCCAGGAAATCGCAGTAAGTCAAGAAAAGACAGATCCAAATCCAGATCTGGGATAGTGTGTTGGAAATGTGGGGATAAAGGACATTTGAAGAAAGACTACAAATCTCAGAAGGAAGAAGATGGACAAAAGAGAACAATCATGAAGCGAATGTGACAGGTGATGTGTTGCAAGATGCTTTGATTCTTTCATTAGAGAATACTATTGATGCTTGGGTGGTAATTCAGGGGCTTCATTCCATGCCACACCTGATAGGAAACATTTCCATGATTATGTTCAAGGATATTTTGGACAGGCTCATTTGTGTGATGATAAACCCTGTAAAATTATTGAAATGGGTAAGGTTTTTGTAAAACAACAAAATAGAAACCAATGGAAATTGAAAGAGGTAAGGCAAGTTCTAGATTTGAATTAAAACCTAATTTCAACATGGCAGTTAGGTGGTGAAGGATGTGTAACTACATTCATAGACAAAACTCAAAAGGTCACTAAAGGAGCCTTCATAATAGCAAAAGGAGAAAAAATTGATACATTGTATTTATGCAATGGTATTTCTAATTCTATTAATGCTTTAACCTCAACAGGAGAAGATACAACATTGTGGCATCATAGACGAGCACATGAGTGAGAAAAGGACGCTGATTCTTCACTCAAGAAATTTGTTGCGAGGTTTGAAGCACGTTGATTTGGATTGATGGAAAACAAAAGAGAGTAATATATCTTAGAGTTGTGAAGGAAAGGAAGAACACAAAAGTAGAGTTTGTGCATACAGATGTATTGGGGACTTGCTCGGGTATCATCTCTTGATGGCTTTCGCTATTATGTTACTTTTATTGATGATGCAATTAGGAAAACCTAGATTTATTTTATTTGAAATAAATTTGATGTATTTGATATTTTCAAGAAATGGAAAATTTTGGTTGAGAATGAGACAGAAAATAAGTTGAACTGTCTCAGATCAGACAATGGAGGTGAATACTGCAGCAAAGAGTTTGATAACTACTGTCCAAAGCATGGAATTCACAGAGAGAAGATAGTTCCAAGAACACCACAGGGAAATGGTGTGTTAAAAAGGATGAACATGACAATCATGGATAATGCAAAGTGCATGAGATTGCATGGAAGATTGCCTTTACAATTTTGGGCAGATGTTGTAGACATTGTTGTTTATTAATAAACATAGGGCCTTCAAGTTCCTTGGATGGTGGTATTCCAGAGGAGACATGGACACGTAAAAAGGTAAACTATTCATTTTTAAAGACTTTCGGTTGTGAAGCCTTTGTCCACATTAATAAAGAAAATATAATAAAACTTGAGGCAAAATCAAACAAATGTACCTTTATTGGATATGTTGTTAATGATTTTGGTTATCGCTTGTATGATTATGAAAATCACAAAATCATTAAGAGTAGAGATGTCATATCAATTTAAAGGTCTTGTATAATGATCAGATGTAGGAAAATAAACAAGAAAAGGAAAACAAATAATAGATAGTGTTTGATGAGATCATAGAAAAAATAAAGGTGCCTAAAAATCACAATGATCAACAATGATAACAACAACAACAACAACAATAACCACAACAACAACAGACACATCAAACCCCTGGAAGTGGGTTCAGGAGTCTACTAAGATAAGTAGACCCCTCGAACGATACTCTCCTTCATTATATTATGTATTGTTCACTGATTCTGATGAACCAAAAAGATATGAAGAAGTAATGTAGGTAGAAACTAGGAAGAGTGGAGCAAGCCATGGAAGAAGAGGACGACTCCTTGATGCATAACCAAATTTGAGACTTAGTCAAGTTTTCTGTGGGTAAAACGATTAAATGAGTTTACATGTTGAAGGAAGAAGATGGAGGTAAACATAGGTATAAGGCTAAACTTGTGGTGAAGGGGTTTGCACAAAATAAACGTATAGACTTTGAAGAATTTTTTCTCCTATTGTTAAAACGACTTCAATCAGAGCGATTTTAAATCTAGTGGCAGTAAAATATTTGCATCTTGAGCAGTTAGATGTAAAGATAGCCTTTCTCCATGGGAATTTGGAGGAAGAAATATATATGCAATAACCACAAGGGTATGAGGTCAAAGGGAAGGAGAAATTAATATGGAAATTGAAGATCTTATGGCTTAAAACACACTCCAAGGCTGTGATATATAAAATTTGACAGGTTTATGTATGAACAAGGTTATATTAGAGGTGACTCTAACCATTGCATTTTTCTTAAAAAACAAAATGATGGAAACTATATTATCTTGCTATTGTATGTAGATGACATGCTTGTTGCACGGTCTAACATGCAGGGAATAAATGTGCTCAAAGGAAAATTGACAAATTCATTTGCAATAAAGGATTTGGGTGCTGCAAAACAAATCCTTGGTATAAGAATAACTAGAGACAAGAAAAATTGCAAATTAACATTGTTTCATAGCGAGCACATAGAAAAAGTGTTGGAAAGATTTAATATGCAAAAGGCAAAACCAGTTAGTACACTTTTGGCTAGCCATTTCAAAAAGGAGATGTGTCCCAAGACTCAAGAAGAGATGGATTATATGTGTAAAGTTCCATATGCATCAACAATTGGAAGCTTAATATATGCAATAATTTGCATAAGGCCTGATATTGCACATGCAGTAGGAGTTGTAAGCATGTATATGAACAATCTGAGAAAAAAACACTAGATGGCAGTGAAGTGGATTCTCAGGTATTTGAGAGGTACCACAAATCAAATATTATGCTTTCGTGGTTCGAACATTGCTCTACAAGGATATGTTGATGCAAATATTGCAGGTAATAGAGATAATAAGAGGAGCACCACAGGGTGTGTGTTTACTGTAGGTTGAACAATTGCTAGTTGGATTTCAAAATTGCAAAACATTGTTGCACTATCAACAACTGAACCAGAGTATGTTGTTGCTACAAAGGCTGGTAAATAAATGATTTGGTTACAAAGGTTTATGGTGAATTGGGAAAGAAGTGGGAAATTAGCAGGTTATACAGTGACAACTAGAGTGCCATTCATTTTGCAAAGAAACCAACATTTCATTCTATGACTAAACATATACAACTCGGGTACCATTTCATATGATCAGTTTTGGAAGATGGATGGTTGAAGCTAGAAAATATACACACATTTCATATGATCAGTTTTGTTAATGTAATTGCATGAAACCTGTAATGGGATTTATGCATTTGCACTTGCACTTGGTGAGTTTTTCACTCACTACGTCGATGAATACATAAAGGTTTTTTCCACAAATGATTCATAGCCATAAATTTCCTCTCTTGATTAATATAACTAGTCCTAAGAATGTTGTCGTCAACTTTACGCCCCGTAATAAGACTCCAATTTGATCACTCACTACATGGATGAATACATAAAGGTTGTTTCGACAAATGACTCAACCATAAATTTCCTGTCCTGATTAATATAGCTAGTCCCAAGAATGTTGTCGTCAACCCTCTGCTCTGTAATAAAACTCTAATTTGATCACTCACTACATCAATGGATACATAAAGGTTGTTTCCACAAATGACTCATAACCATAAATTTCCTCTGCCGATTAATATACCTAATCCCAAGAATGTTGTCGTCAACTCTACACTCCATAATAAGACTCCAATTTGATCAACCACTTGTATAACAAATAAATAAATCCAAATATTTAAGATACAAATAATAATATTAAATATCTAATATCAAATTATAAAAAAGATATAAACCTTATTGATATCAAACAACTTGATTACATTGAACAATGAAAATGAAAATGAAAATGAAAACGAAAATGAAAATGCCATATACCATGCCAATAAGTATAATAAGAAAACTGAAGTAACATAATTAGAAAACATTAAATATAAAATGTGCCTTTAAAAAATAGAAACACTTTCAAGCATCTAATTAAAAGTGCTTCCCTCAAACTCTAAAAACATAATATTCTTTTGTCACTCTCCAAATAACAAATAATCCTAATAAAAATATTATGTCCCAAACTTACATGGTCACTATAGTCTATTTAGTGGCTATAAATTATAGAGTATATGGGGTAAAAATTGTGAAATTGGAATTTAGATGTTTTTATAGTTAATGTTTTTTCAAATCATCTACTTGTGAATTTAAAGAGCGTTCTTTAACTTATAAATACATTATTTTTAAATATCAAGTGGTCTATGATAAATTTTGCTATTTGCCATGGTTGAGTGGAAAATTAGTAACTTTTTTCAAAATCTAACTTAAAAAAAAGAAAAGAAAATAAAACACACTTTCTTCCAAAAAAGAAGCTCCAAATTAGAAGGAATTTACGAATATGCTTCCCTTGAAAAAAAATAAAACTCCATGTTAAAAAAGGTAAAAAAATAAAGAGAATGAATTACGCTTCTTTAAAAAATGGATCTTTCAAGTTTATTTATTTGTTTTTCTTTTTAATGATTACTCTTCTAGAAAAAATCAATTTTTTTTCTTAAACTTAGATGCTCAACCTCTGCATGGAAGGGAATAGCCATTTATAGCCACATTTATGGTTATAAATTAAAAAGTACGGAAAAATAATTGAGATCATGTCAGGAAAATCTTTAAAATTAGAGTTAGGATCATCATACTATTACTAATGCACCAATTTTTGAAAACTTCCAAGCTCATTAATTGCTAGGTATCAATGGATTCAAGGTAAATTCACATATTTCCCATTGTTGAATGGATGATGAACACCAAAGATGAGGATTTAATGAGTTGTGATGGTCAATGTGACATCCTTAAATAATATGAGTACTACCAAGAAGTGGTTTCAACCTTCATCTATTCTTGCATAGACCATCAAGATCATCAGAAAAGCATCCCTATTGCTAATATAGAAAAAGGATTTACACAAGGTGATGTATACTCTAAAGGTAAAGGAATAATATACTTGCCCACTTTTAATTCATTATAATTGGGATGTTGAAAAATCACTTCTTTGTAGATATAATTGAGTGGTTGATTGGAAAAATGAATGTTACAATTATATTTTAATCTTTGTTATTACCATTTGCAATGTTGTATAGATGAAGAGGAAGTAAAAGCCTTTGATTGTGGTCACACTTTTTGTAATCTTTGCTCGAAAATGTATTATCTTATTAAGATAAAAGAGGGACATAACAAGCATGTTAAGTGCATGGCTGGCAGCGATAATGTAGTTTGTGACAAAAACATTGTAACAAAGCTACTCACTACACAAGATCCTGAAGTAGCCCAATGATTTGATCACTTCCTACTGGGGTACTATATTGATGATAAGAACAAAGTGAATTGGAGCCCTACATTGATGATAACAACAAACTAAAATGGTTCCCTATTATTCCCAAGTGTGGAAATGCCCTACTTGTTGAAAGAGATGTACACTACGAGATATAATGCACGTGTACACCATGATACCATTCACTACTTGCTTTGCTGCCAACAATTATTATATAGGCTTATTCAACCATCTTGTGGCATGCATTTCCTTTTTGACAAATTGCATTGTGAATTTGATTATGAATATGTTTTAGGATTGTGTAGTAAATAAAAAGTCCATGTTCATGGCTATGCAAATGTTTACTTTATGAGATTCCTTCCTCAACTTTATTCTCTCTATCATCATGCCACATATTTTTCTATGCTTATACTAGTGGAAGTAAGCCCTTGTCTTAGGCATCACAATGTACTCATATATTGAGGGCATGTATAAGTGACATTATTTCCATGTGATTACTATTTCAATGATGGCCCCTTGCTTTAGTTATTGAAATGCATTTATGGAATGAGGGTAGATTTACGTGATAACCTTCATGAATGAACCATCCTTACTCACCTTCATACCTCAGGTGAGCCATCCTTCCTCACCTTCACACTTTAGGAGAGCCATCCTTCATCACCCTCCATTGTCAGGTGAACACTCATTTCTTAATTTTGTCGATTCAACTTCATGTTGATTCCGAAATATTCTAATTTCCCCTCATAAGCATCTCGAAAGATATCATAACGATTTCGACTGAATTTAATGATACACATCCATTAAGGAAAGGGTTATCGTTCCATCATTTGTTTTCAACATGTTTCCCTTGTCAAATTCACAAAAAATTATACTGAGCGCGTTTCAAATCCTTATATTGAGGGACTTTGCTCAAAAAAGGGTAGCATAAACATGTTTGGAGATGATCGACGACTCAAGTTATGCAATCAAATTTAGGTTAACATTCATGCAAATTGGGTTTATTTCCATACATTCACACTTCCTAGTTAGTTTATATATTTGATGGCGAACTCTTGTCTCAAGTATCATAATGTGTTTATGAACAAGAGTATGGATAAGGAATATCTTTAAACAGTCCTCCATTTCATTGCAATATTTAAATCTAGCAAAAAAATCTTCATACATAAGAAAGGAGAAGAGGGGTTGCAATCATAATACACATCCACTACAATCTTCATTGAAGAGTTGGCCAATGCTTCAAGATTGTAATCAATGATTAATTAAAGCATCTTGCATGACATTTTTCCCATAAACATACATGTACACACTAAACATGGGGAAATAATGATGTTACATACAAGTGAAAATTTATCAACCATTTTCTTAAGTAAAATCTTTTAAAGTCATTTTTCCGTTACATTCCATTAAGACAATGCTTGGCTATTAAGATGGTGCATAATTTTCATTGATTCAAAATATATGATAGGGAAAGATACAAAAAAAACAAAACTTCAAAGTACAAAAAAACACTATTAATATCCAAAACATCTCTATGAATATCTACGAGACCATAACATCCAAAAGTTAGATCTAAGTTCCATTATATCACACCTACAACATTGAAAACTATAAAGTTGATGAGTTGAAAAATTTAAAGACACATAAATTAGGAACAAGATGTGGCATAGATAGACTTCCATATTAAATTTAGTTTCGCTTGAAAATAAAAGAATGCATCACATTAAAAAAAATAAAAGGAGAAGGTGGACAAGACTTTAGCAACTACACGAGTAGTGAAAAATTTAAATATTCACAATTATCTTAAAGTGTAAAAACCTTGTTGAATATTATTAATTGTTAAAATGCCAATCATAAAATATTTGATCATACTTTTATAAACATTTTCAAATTTGTAAGGATTTTATACAGTCTTCGAAAAAAATGACATTTTTTTAACTAAAATAATTTATCCTATTGAATTTGGGTTAATTATTTTAAGGAAAAACAGAAATTAACAATTGAAAAAAAAGAGATTAAAATTAGCCTATGAACAAAATTTAACCCCCTAAAATTTTTCCCAAACATAAATAAATTGGAAAACTAATATATAACTAATCAAATAATAGAAAATAAAATAAAATAGAAACTCATATTAAAAAAATTACCATGAAGATTTAACACTTAGGAAAATCTACTATCACAAAAATACATACAATGAAAACAAGTAAATAAAAGATATATTAATAATTAAGTTAGCTGCATTTACTTTCTCACCAAAACCTATCTTTCCTACACAACAATACTCAACCTTTTATCATCGCCAGAGACCAAACATTAAAGAATAGATGTGATTGCACAACATCTTTGCAAAGGCAAGTCAAACTTCTTCCCATTATTCTCAATAATTTAATTCATTGTACAAATGGATAGGGCAAACCCTTATATATATTTGACCTCTGACCCCTCTTCAAATAAACATGATTTTCTCATCAACGTATTTAAGAAAAAAGTACTAAAATATTTACAACAACTACCTAATTGGGTAAATTAGGTTGAGAGCCCATAGAAAAGTACTTGGATACATTGTTTTAAATGATTCTAGTGCTAAATGTCACCTTCTTCCACCTTAATATTCATGTAAAGGACAAATTTGGATGCCATTTGTCTTCCTTGTGCAAAATAGTAATAAAAGGCTTGGTCAAATGGGTAGGGTGAATTTCTAGTGGGTATGGATGAGTGCCAAGTGTAAAGTTCCATGATGAAGGAATTTTCCTAGAAATAACCACTTACAAACAATAATATTTATTCGAGGGGGGAGAAATTCCAAGAAATTGGGTGGTTTTCCATGTGCAAAGTGTTATTTATGAGGTTTCTCTTTTAGAAATGTATGCCATTGCCAAGTTTGTTGATTGAGTGCTCTTTTTACAATTCGTTTGACCAAGAAAATTCTAAGATAATCCTTTATCAAGTGTTCCCTTTATTTGTACCTTGTTGACCATTTTGACTAATATAAACACATAAAATTGTGCTTTGTGTACACATTTTAGCGTTCACCATTGAATTTTCCTTAGAACATAAAGAACGAGTGTGCCCTTGAAGAATGTGCCTTTATTTTTACTTTGATTGAGTCAACCTTGAAGTTAACACCCTAGAAGGGGTGTCCTTGACACTTGTCCAAATGAATCTTCATCAATTTCACGTGATTTCCTGAAAATGTGTGTAATTGGGTGACCCTTAGACCAAGTCAAATGATCGCTAGTCACTTCACATGTGTACAAGTTGTGAACAAGGTTATGCAATAAGTGGGTATATCGTCATAATGGAGCACACCACATAAGGATGTGTGCATGAGTGGATAAGAATGAGGTGTATGGATGAGGTGAAGGGTTAAGAACTTAGGGTGCATGGGTAAATAGTCTTCGTAGTCAACTCAAGACTCAACTAACTCCTTAAATCTTGTGCTAGAGAATAAGAACTAAATGTGAGTGAATTGATATGTGTGAACAAGGCTTTGGATGAGGCGTGGGGAAATGGAATTTTTTTCATGCATTATTGCCTCAACATATGTGCTAAAAGGGAGAATTCCTAGTCTTGTGTAGCCCATGGAATTAAAGTTATAACTCCTAATGACAAACTAGCCAAAGGGAAAAGAGTGTGAATGAATAATTAAAATAATAAAGTACTAATACGCCAAAAATAGGCACTCAACCCAAGGTTTAGAATTTTATAAATTTTAATTAAAATATCCCAAACTAGTTAGATTTGTGTTGACATTGGAAAAAGTGGAAATATGATATTTTGAGGGTAAATGTGGTTTAGAACTTAGGGAATTATAGAAAGAATATACCATGCACCTTTAGGAGATGGAGTGAAGTGAAATGTATGTGTAATTTAGGATTTTTTCTAGCAAAAAGTTAAGATGTGATGTGATACTCAAAACACCTTACATAAAAAGGTGAGAAGTAGTGAAAATGTATGTGAGAAGTGGATTTTAGCTAGGAAAAAGTTATAATATGCTTGAAATAAACAGTATGCCTAAATAAAAATATGGAGATGGCATGAATAGGAATGGAACTAGAAAAATTCATCACCATCTTAGAGGTTAGAGGTCAATGTTGCAACACCAAGTGAGAGTGGCAAGGATGTAACTGCCATGATGAAGATCCATGAAGGAAAAGATACACTCCTGGAGCAATCTCCACCAACATTCTGACTTCTAGAAGGCTATAATGATCCCATCAATTTGCACAAGATCGATCATGTTTACCACTCATGCCAATATGAGGGGTAATGGTAAGCATTATATATTGACATCCATGATGATTGACTTTATTTATTCTATCAAGTTTATTTCTTATGCATGATTATTTCTTTGTTGGATTGAATGGGTTATTGACAAATAATTTGGACTTAATTTCAGTCATAGATTTTCGAGTTTGTTCTTTCCTATCTCTCAATCTCTGTTTGTACATGGTTTAAAGTTCTACAAAAAAGCATAGAAATTGACAATAGAAAAAAAATGTGTTATTGTGTAATTGAATAGAAAGGTTATCAAAGAATTTGTATTCATAGTTGCAATTTGAAATTACCAATATTTGGCTGCTTTCCATTTAAGTGATAGGGGGAGATGTCTACGGTATCCTTTCATTTTGAAAGAGATGATGGTTTTTATAATAGAGAATAATGTTGAATCATCATTTATAATTTCAATGTTAGGTACAAATTGGGGAGTAAATGATTATTGTTGTTAATCCATTTAAAAAGGACATAAAAATATTAGATATTGTACATGTTGGGAAAAGTATTTTCTTCACACTATGGATGAAGGTGTAAGAAATTGTGAATGGGTTATTGTCACACATATACAATCAGGTTGTTGCTTAAGTATCTATGTGTAATGGCCATTAGAGGATGTGGGTGACAACCATTGTTCTTAATTGTAGTTCTCTTGCTCAAAAGGAGCTAGTTTGTGTTAGAGAGAGGAATTATTGGATGTAATTAAATACCGACATGATATATTTGAAACAATTGGGAATTGAGCTAGAGGGAATTATTCAACAAGTATATCAATATAAATTAAAAAAATATTACATATTTACTATCGATATTTTCTATTTTACCAACATATCATTTATCACATGCATCAACATGTCCATGCCTAACATGCAACATTTTATTTCAACAATTATAGTATCATATTAACCTTATTAAACATGGAAACATGTTTTCCCTTCTAAGGAAGCATAGATAAGTGATTGAATCTATCTAATGAATCTCCAAAAAGGGGTAGAATTGCATACATACATGATAGTATTGTCCAATGATATTGCAAAAAGGAGTATACCTACTTGCAGATTTGAATGGTTTCAGTTCACATTCTAATGGTGCAAAGGAGGAGGATGTTAGATAAGTTATGGATCTATTTAATGAATCTCCAAAAAGGAGCAAAACTACATACATAAGTTATAGAATTGTCCAATGAACATGCAAAATGAAGTAGACCTACTTGCTAATTTGAAGGGTTTCATTTCAAGTTGTAGTGGTGCATGGCAGGATGATGCTAAATATTTGTCATTTTATTGAATCTTAGATAGGCCATGGTTGGAGCATCCACTAGAAACTGAAATTCCACTTGGATCTATTTGTAGAAATTCTGCAAATTCTCTACAAATCTCACTCTGAGACCATATAGAAAATATGACCGTAGATTAACCCGATAATGCAATATAACTAAAGCAAAATACTATAATCTACTTCTACTATCAATTTTCTTTGCAAAAGCTTAAAGATCGAGCCGAATCAGAATTGAACAATATAACCAGAACAAGAAGAATCAATGCACATGAAACACAAAAAATACTCAGGGGAAAGCCTCAGCTAAAAACCCCACTATCTGTATTATCATACAAGGTGGAAATACATCAAGAATTATACAAAGCCTTAGCTCTCACAACTAACCAACTCTCAGTACAATCCTCCTGGATGCTCACAGGCAATCAAAGCTTCTCGCAAGCCTTCTTCTTTGCCCTCCAAGCTCCTATTTCCTTGCACAATTGCTTTGGGATGATCTCCTTCACCCAATGGAACACTGCTCTCACACACTGCTCTAACACACTGTGAGAACTGCGCAATCCTCAAGGAACCTTACCTTGACTGCATGCATGAGTTTCCTTTATAGGAAAACACATGCAACTGATAGTACACTGTCCTTGACATTTAGCTCAACTAGGTCTTTCTCAGAATAGACATGCATGAGTTTATAATTAGAGAATATTCAGTTATTTAGAGTACACTGGTTGAGTGCATGTATGCATCAACTGATTGATAACTCACAATTAGTTCCTCAAACAGTTTGGAACTAATTTAACTGGACTTAACTCTTAACTAGTAAACTGAGTTAACTAATTAAAACTCAAATATAACTCAATCGTATCTCCTTAATTAAGGGATAATCTCCTTGATTTAAGGGATAACTCTTGCATGACTTCAGAAATAATTCTAACTTGAATTTCTCCAACCAATTAATCCATAATGAATTAATTAATTATTTCCAAGCAGCTGGTGAGACTAAATTCGATTTTAATTCAAGGAAAAATTAAAATTGGAATATTCAGGATTCTATTTTTATCATTTCTTGTTGCTATTTTCAACACTATTTTCCTTATTACAAATGGATAGATCCACATAGCCATAAGAAGATCCTATGATAACTTCTTAAAAAGTAAAAGTGCATCTTGTTTATCTTGATTTCTCTCAACCAAGCTCCATGCCCTGGGTTGATTTGACGTGATTAGACATAAATAAAGGCTAGGGTGATTAGCATCAAACTTTAGTAAACTAATTTTAAATAATTAGCAAAAACACTTCCAACCCTCTTAGTGAAAACCATTCCCTCAAATTAGAACAAGTTAAAAACATTATGAAAATGTAATATGTTTCTTTAATTTTTGTTTTGTTTTGCTTGCTATATTATGTGAGTCCTAAGATGACTGACATGATTAAATTGTAGCTCGAGTAGCCACGACCTAGGGGCATCTAAGCCGTGAAAATCACCTAGGGATCACACCTGGCTTGGGCTACACTGACTGTTAGCATGGTTGGATATTTTCCCATAGGGTTCTAAACTAGTGAGATTTACACCATGGAGTGCCTTAATAGAACACCCCATAACCATTTTCTCTACACCTCGTGGGCTAAAAGAAATTATGAAAATAAAATAAGTTTCCTTAAAGAATAGAATTCACAAGTTTTTTTGTTTTTGTTTTTTTTATTTTTTTATTTTTATGAAAATATAATAACTTCTAACTTAGATGTTAAACCCCTAGGTGGGAGGAAATAACCATTAATAGCCACATTAGTGACCATAAATTATAGGATTACGGCAATGGGAGTTATATATTTCTTGGGGTGATTTGTAAAATTGGAGTTAAGATCATCACATTGTTGTTAACGCATCAATTTATGAAAATCTTGCAAACCTCATTATTTTCTAAATATCGGGGGTTCAATATAATTTCAATTATTTGTAATGGATAATGAAGACAAGGATTTGTTGAGTGATAATAATGTGTGTGATAGCCTTAAAGGATATAAGCACTACCAGAATTTGGTTTCTACCTTCATCCTTGTCCTTGTCCCTACACATATCATCAAAATAATCACAAAAGCATCCATATTGCATTACAAAGAAATGCTTTACTTAAGGTGACATATACTCTTGATTTAAAGGACCAACATGCCCACACACTCTTAATTAATTATGCATAGGACTTATGATAGTTTTGATTATATATAAAGTTTTTTTTTTGGAATCTAGGAAATACTAAAGCGGGTGGGGCGGGGTGAATAAATATTTGATGACTTTTAACAATTTTGGCCAATTTCTTTAACAATTTGTAGAGATATCTAAATATTCAACAATTAACCATGAAATAAATACGCAACAATTCTATCAACATCACACACATAAGCAACACATAGAGACACTGTATATACATGGAAACCCATATTGGGAGAAAACCATGAATCTTTTTGTTTTGATGTAAATGCAAGCACCAACTTATTTTTACTTCATATTATGTAGGCATCAACCTCTAGGAGGCTCCAACCTCTCTTTTTCTTTGGAAGCACCCACTAACTGAAAGCATCAACTCTGACTATTCACAACCACCAACTTGCTGATATTTTTCAGGCCCTACCTAAAGGAGATGCCAATATCCTGATAAATGATGCAAATATCTATTCTAAGATGTTCTTATGATCTTGTTTCAGCAACAATCTCTCTGTTTCTGATCCTTTGTACTTTTATTTACAACAACTTCCCTTTCACCTAATCTTCTCCTACAACCTATATTTTTGTCCCTCTATTCTTTGTATGTTTCATGCATTTGATATTAATACCTTTTTCACTATCTTATAGTGTCAACAATCTCTCTTTGTTTCTCACATCACTTTTGATCAGAACAAGAGCAAAACAAATCTAAATTGCAACTTGAAACATCTGTTTATATCAACCTCAACCATGTTTTTTCACATTCACAAATATTAGAAATAAAATTCGCTAGTCATTATGCAACACCAATTTTTGAAGAAAAATGAAGTACCAAACATAAAAAATCATTTTAGTGTTGAAAGCAACAACATTTCAAATTTATTTGATACATGGAAACGCCAAATTTTCTTTACAGAATGCCAAATTTATAATCTCCCTTAGGTTGATTCCTTAGTCCATATGAACTTATGCAAGAACCAAGTGCTTCAGATATCTGGGAGTCTGGATCGTTTCACATACACCAACACCTCTCAAGGCCCAAATTTCTAGATCTCCAGATGGCCCTTTAAGTTAGATCTGGGCCCATTGCCTCGTTAGCACACATTTTTTGGAAATTCCTTAACATAGAAAACTGCTTACAAACTGACCCCTTGGCACGAATCCCAAGTGTAAACCACATCATCATTTGATGTCATGCTTATGTCATGATGACATCATCATGCCACACGAATGCCTCTGAGTGGTCTGACATGTAATATAGAAATAGGTCATTTGCCACCCAAAAATGCCAAAACTACTTGCCATATGTCATTTGTATGAAGCATGCCACACCATCACTAGGAATTTCCATATTATCAACCTTGTCCAATCACGTTATGCCATGTGTCACTGCTGCCACCTATACTTAGTATGAAATAAAAGCCAAATTTAGGCATATTTCATGTTTTTCCTTTGTAAAATTTCTTCAGGGATAGATGTCTGAATATTCAAATATCCATATGTACTTCTCTAGTATGGATCCGTTCGCACCCTGGATTTCTCCAAAGGTCCAAATGGACTCGATAAGTCTATATTTTGGAACAAGTCTGGTTCAGATGACTTTCAAACCAAAAACTATTTAGTTATGCCTTAACTTCAAAAGGCATTTTCTCCTTGATCCTTGGGATATTTTCTAAGTGCCATATATGGTTGGAAATGTCTCTCAGAGGGCTATCCAACTATGCACTTTAAATGTATATTTGAGTTGATCTACTACAACAAAAGTGCCTTCAAAGATAGGCCATTAGATAAGAAATACGAAACCACGACAAGACTCTACAAACATTTGCAAACATAAAGCACACATCAATGGCCATTTGACATCAATGACAACAAATTTTCACTCTTCAACAACCTCCCCTCAGCTTGACACTCCTTAACATCTATGACTACTACTTTGAAATTAATTCCAATACTTTTCCAACCAATGCCCCCCTTGACATTGATGGAAACACTAAACATTACATATCCTTGATGGAAATACTGCTTGGTAGTATTTTTCTTGTTCAACATCTCTATTTGCTCATTCTCCCCCTTATTCTCCAACGTTTGCTAATTTCTCCCCCTTTGACATCAACAAAAAAGGGCCTAGATGTTTCATATCTTATCATGCTTCCCCTTGGGAAAATATAATAGGTTTATGATGATTGTTGTTGTAGGTAAACACTCCACCTAAAATTTTGAGAGGACAATTCATTTATGATGTTTCAATGTTTTCTCATTCTTCATCTCTGTACAATTTTGAGAGTCAATTTCTAAGAAATCTCTACCTTTAACCATCCTCTTTCTAAATATATTGTTTATAATACATGGGATACTCACTCTTCCTAACTACAGATGATTGTTCACTTTAATAATTACACATGATCTACCCCCCCTGTGAATGTTTCCATTTATGTTGTAACCATAATCCACTGCCGCTGTCTGCTCACTCTTTCGCTTTGCTTCTGAGAAATTATAGGCTAATCACTCTCCCCTTGGACATAACCATCTACTGATCTCACTAACATTGTATTGTTCATGTTGGTCTGAAGCTATTATATTTTGTAGGTTGGACATTTGTTCTAGTTTGAGGAGGCATCAATGAGGCTAAGAGAACAAGAGAATTAAAGATCTCCAAGGCCATATTTTTTTCTAAGGAAAAATGTCTTAAATCAGATTATTAATAAGTTCTTAATAATTTTCGTAAGTTTAACTTAGGAAAGAAAATAGGTTAATTAATTAGTATTAATTGAGACAAGTTGATTTCTCTCTAATGACTTTTAGAAAAAGTGTTTGATGGAGTCAAGATGATCTTAGCCATCGATTAGGATTAGATCTTGGTTGTTGAATTCTCAATACGAGATTATAAGAGGAAATAAATGGGCATATTGGATATGGAATAAAGGTGCAGTAATAGCTTGGGGTTTGATAATAACAAGGGTTTCAATAGTGATTGAGAGAGAAGGATTTTTGAGAGTTTATTCTTGCAATTACTGAGTTTTAGACGAAGTTCATGGAAGGTACAATTTTGTTTTTTGCAAAGGAGGTTGAGTTTCCTAGTGCGAGTTTTCTAGAAGACCAGATCGAATTACCAATTGCTATAATGAATTTCTGGAGGCAGTCCAAGTTGTCAAAGTGATTTTATGGAGGCAACACAATTTGAAAAAAGAGGTCAAATTTCCACAAGAGACTGAGTTAATTCTCTAGTTGTGCATTTTTCCAGAGGAGATCGAATTTCTCAAGGTCACACATGTGGGCCATGTTGGAAATGTAACTAGTTTAGGTCTTCATAATTGTTATTGTACTCATTTCAATATGTATCTTATGTAACAAAAAAAAGAAGAAAAGAAAAAGTTATTATTTTAAAGCATAGGTTACATGCTCATTATTGATGGTCTTCTATGTAAAAGAATGTTCTTCGTGCTTCTAGGGTTTTTTAGGTCATAGGATTTTGTCATGAGTTAAGAGAGTCAACATCATGTTTATAAGACCCTTCGAGGCAAAATATATATTGTAAGATAATTTATTTTGAGCTTAGAAAGTATTGGAAACCTCCAAAGTACAAGCCGACCCTAGCACCTCCAAGTCAACCTAAAGAAGGGAATTCGACCCCATGTAAAGGCTATATAAAGAAGTATATTCGACCTTATTTAGAACTTACTCAAAGGTTTGATCTCAAGAAAGGAAGTTCGATCTATAACTGGGAAGAAAGAAGACAAGAAGAGTGATGGTATAGGAGAAGAAAATAAGGAAGAAAACTTGTTTTTGGGCTCTGTCTGTCTCACATGTGCAAAGAATTAGGGTTTCTGCAGCTTCCAGTAAGGCTGAAATTGTAGGTCTGAGTAGCAGTATGATGAGCTCCAATATCAAGTTTTCAAAAAAGGAAATACTCTGTTTTGACTTTGCTGATCTTGGGAAGATTTGTCTTTCTTAAAGAAGGACATCTTGAAGAAGTTGAATGAGGGTTTCTGTAGCAACTACAGGGACAAAGTTGCAGGGTCGAAGCTATGGTCAAAGTTGCAGATTGATGCATGATTGAGATATGGTGATATGATTTTATTGGAAGGGTTGACTTGGTACTTGGAGGAGCACTTGGTCTAGGGTTTGGGTCTTTGTTGTCTCATTTGAAGTAGATCATAGAAGAAGAAAATAGATTTTTTTTTATTTTCCCCTTGGAGGGGTTTTTCCCTAGTTTGGAGCCTAATATTTGTGTCCATTATCTTTAATGTTCTGATTTTGATGTTTGTTTGATTAAAATATATAATAAATAAAGACAAGAAGATAATTAAAGTTCAAAAACAAGTATTAAGGAATAAGGAAAATCTAAATTAATAACTACCATATTGCATTATCCAACATGGTATAAGAGCTAAAGTGAACAATAGAAGGCAACTGTAAAGCTCATATTGTGGACACTAGTAAAGTTTTATAAGGGGAATGAGTTGCAAAAGGACGTAGGGAAAGAGGAACAAGACCTGTTGATATAGAAGAAGAAGACTACATCAAAGGAAGCTTCGAAGAGGAAAATTTCAAGAAGGTTTTGATCTCTATTGGAAGGAGATTTATTCAAAGGCTCATTGGAAGAAATCCTTGAAGGAAACAATAAGGAATCTTGGTATCATTCATCACTCCTTGAAGCAATTATTGAAAGCCTCAAGATAGTTCAAGCAATCATCAAAGAATAGAAGACTATTGGTTGATAAGTAAGTATCATATTATTATTCTACGTTTGAATCTAAAGGTCTTATGGGTTATTTTTGTAAGGAAAGAAATAAGCTCGTTAGCTCAACAAATTACCTAGCATGGAAGAAAATGATTGACCTAGCACTTACACAACATGGAGTAATGGAATATGTCCTCAGTGAAGTTACTGAACCTAGCAAATATAGGACTTAAGAACTAGAAAAATACAAGAAAGGAGAAGTAAGGGCACAAAGGGTCATTGTTGAATCTATTAAGGATCATCTAGTTCCTTTTTTTGCTAATTTGAAGACTTCTAAGGCTATGTATGACAAGCTAGTAAATTTGTATTCTATAAGTACATCAAGACAAAATATTTCTTTGAGAAATAAGCTATGTAAAATGAAGAAATCAGAGGCTGAGGACAATTCCGGATTCTAAAACGACCAGATGTGTATTGAATGATTTTCAACCAGAGCGGACCAATTTTGTAGCAATCGTCTACTTTAAGAAATATTTGACTCCTTTTGATGAGTTGTGGGCTCAATGCATCTCGAAAGAGGCTGAGATCAATTAAGAGGATGATATTGAATCAAATGAGCAGTCTCAAGCCTTCATTACAAGAACCAAGAAGATGAAGAAGGGAAAGTTTGGGAAGTCCAAGAAGACGTAAGACATGTCCATGGTTCAATGCTTTGGATGCAATGAATTTGGACACTTTAAGAGGAATTTTCCAAATAAGTTGAACAACAAAAGAAAGGAAAGAAGTGAAGCTCACATAGCTAAAGAAATGGGAGAACCTAAGAAGAAGCCGAAGAAATAAGATGCCAAATATCTTTACAATTAAAAAAAGGGCATCCTCTCTATCAAGTTCTTCGTAAATTTGGTCTTTACTTTAGGATAGAATGCATTGTTGTTTTCAATAGAAAAGTTTTTGATTTTGTATGCATCATAGATAGAAGCATGTGACTGAGTTACTTTGTAGGAGTCATCTAGTACTTTAAAATTGAGAAGATTGGGACCATGTTGCATAATGTTCGTCCATGCATTATCTAAAATTATGTTAGTGGTAGTCATTTTTCTAAGGTGGATCTTCAAGATCCTACAAGAGCCATCATTTTGAAAGGCTCATGGAAGAAGCATTATGAAAATGTTAGTATATATTAAATATAGTATGGAAACACTAGTATTGAAGGATGAAGGGATGGAGTTGGTCAAGTTACCGACTCACTATAGGACATATAGCTAGATGATTGTATGAGAGCATAGGAATGCATATTTGAAGTAATTTTGGGTAGGATTAACATGTACAAGAATCTTGTTAAAGGAATTTGATCATAAAATATGCTTTGTATGGTTATATGATGCCAAAAAGATGAATTTGACCTACTCTAGAATGAATAATGGATCAAGACTTTCTCTCTAGATTATGATGATCAACATCTAGTATAGTCTCTAAAAGAAAGATTGTAGATTGGTAATCAAGTGTGATCCTTGGGAACTCTAATGCATGAATGAAGGTTCATGTGGAGATTTATCATGATGATGTTGATGCCTTGATGAGAAAGCTATCACGATGAGGTAAGTCTAATATTTTTGTTATTGGTTATTTGGTTAACATACTATTTTTCTACCTGGAAAGACATTGCAGGAAAACATGATGACGATTGTGGCAAGTTCAATTGTATGGATTGAATATATGATCTTGGCAGCTATGAAGTTAAGATGTTTCCATCTTGGGATTGAAAGGTAAAAGTGCAAGAATATAACCTGAAGGTC
>APFE030014124.1:47021-64067 GCA_000404065.3 Pinus taeda | reverse complement strand
TATTGGGATCAATCTCTCTCACACGTGCAAAGAATTAGGATTTATGTAGCTTCTAGGAAGGCCAAAATTGCAAGTTCAAGTTATAGTAAGAGGAGTTGCAGTACCAAGTTCCTGGAAAAGGAAATACTCTTTTTGAATTCGTTGACCTTGGGAAGATCTGTCTTGCTCAAAGAAGGATATATTGAAGAAGCTAAATGAGGTTTTCTATAGAAACTACAAGGACGAAGTTGTAGGGTCAAAGTTGTTGCCAAAGTTTCATATTGATGCAGGATTGAGCTGTAGTGATTTGATTTTATTGGAAGGGCTGACTTGGTACTTGGAGAAGGACTTGGTCTAAGGTTTGGGTCTTTGTTGTCTCATTTGAAGCAAATTATATAAGAAGTGAAGAGTTTTTCTAGGTTTTTCCCCTTGGAGGGGTTTTTCTCTGGGTTGGAGCCTAATATATGTGTCCATTGTATTTACTATTTTGATCTTGATATTTGTTTTATGGAAAGATATAATAAATAATCACAAGAAGATAATTAAATTTAAATTAATTGCTGCCATATTTAATTTTCCAATAGGCTGAGACAAGGTCGAACAAGAGGGCTGAGTTGCTTCTAGAGGATCGAGTAGCTCTCAGAGGGCCGAATTAACTTGTAGAAGTGCAGTGAAATAATTTCCAGAGCTTTACCATTCAATGGAATGTAGTTGTAATTTCTAACAATTACAATTTTTCTGAAGAAATAATAAAAGCCTCATATTTGTCCAAAAATATTGGTGTCCATTTTTATGCATGTGGTTTTCTTAGTTTATGTTAATTTTTAATTGGTGAATACTGCAGAAGTGCTTTTATTTAGTGTTTGTAGTAAAATTTTTTTCTGATACATATAACCTTTAAATGATATGTTAAATAATTACAGGATAATTGCAAAAACTTTCACATGCTATTAGAGCAGATCTGAAGTGCAGGGTGGAGGAGAGGAAACCAAGAGTTTGTAAAACCCAAATGGATTTGTTCCATATTTACTTGGAGGTTGCTTATTTTATTTTGAGTGTTTTAGAGAAATGGCTCCAATTGGTTTACAAGATTAGGATAGATTACATGCAACATCTAACTTTAGAATATGGAAATATAGAATCCTATTAATATTGGAGGAGAATGGGCTAAAGGAGTATGTGAACAATCTTATAGCCGTACTAAAAAATGCACCACAACTACTTACCTAGAAGAAGGAAGATGCCAAAACCAGACACATTATTTTGGATGTGGTTAAGGATTGTGTCATGCTTCATATAGAAAAAGAAGATATAGGGAAGAAGATTCGGGATTCAGTTTGTAAATTTTATCAAGATTCTAGTGTAAACATGAAAACTCTATCAAGAAACTTCAAAGCTTGAAAAAAATCTAGGGCGAAACCATTGTGTCTTACCTTACCATGGTGAAACATATCAAGGAAGAATTGGCAGGTGTTGGTGAGAAAATTGAGGATGATGAGCTCGTCAGAAGGAAATATATTCTAGATTGGGAAAGACTATGGTCAAATTTTACATAGGAAGACATTAGAAGGAGTCTCGTTAGTGACATTGATAAAAAAAAAACAAAAAGATGAGGGAGAACAAAAATACATGGCTCTTACAGGAAAGAACAAAGCAAAATAGATATCAAACAAAGGGTCCAACTCTAAAGGGGACAAGAAGAAGGACCTGTCAAAGGTCAAGTGCTTTGGATATCACAAATTTGGACACTATATCAACAATTTCCCATAAAGAAATAAAGGTGTCAAGAAGGGAAAGAAGTAGACAATAACTTCAACAAATGTAGATGAGATTTCTAGTTGGGTGGAACAAGAGTTCGACTCATAGCTTGCCTGAGTAGCTCAACTTCATAAGGTGTTTGATATTTAGATAATGTGGCATCATTCCATATGACATGAGTTAGAGAGTACTTATCTAACTACAAGGAGGGGGGAATAAGAGTCCCAATCGAGATGGGGAATAAGTCCAAGTGTAATCTAGTTGGGAGGGGAACTGTTCTATTTCAAAGAGATTCTAGCAAGCCCATTCCAATCCATGATGTGTTGCATGTGCTAAGAATGGGAATGAACTCTATTTCCATTTCTATTATTTAGGATAAGGGGTAAAATGTACTCTTTAGAGGGCATAATCTATTGATTAAGGACCAAGAGTGGAAATCACCCATATTAATTGGACTTAGGAGTGGAAGACTTTATAGTTTGCAGATGGATACTCCAAGGAATTGGTAAGAAACAATAATTCAAGAGATCAAGGAGAGCTTTGGCACAGGAGGATGGGCCATATCCATCATGGGGAACTTAAGTTGCTCAGGGAGAAAATGACAAGTGTTCCAAAGGTGAGCACGGAGCACTACAATGTGTGTAAGGGATGTGCGTTGGGGAAGTTTTACAAGACATATTTTCCAAGGAGTAACAAGAGTTCCAAATGTTGAATTTATTAGATTCATTTTGATATATGTGGTATGATTTTGTTACAATTTACCATAGGGTATGAATCTTACGTTACCTTTATTGGGGCTCATAGAAGAATGCAAGAGGGATCTTGCAACATATTTCAAGATGAAAGACTTGGGGTTAATGCACTACTCTCTAGGCATGGAGGTGTGGAAGAAAGATGGGGATATTTTCCTTGGAGAAAGGAAACACTACATTGAGATCTTGAGGAGATTCAAGATGGAAGATTGTTAGAGGAAGGTAGATACATCTAAGGAGAAAGATGTGGACCCCACATTATACATGCAATTTTTTGGTTCTCTCATTTGTTTGATCAACACCAGGCTAGATATATCCCTTGCGATAATCTCTCTGAGTTAGTTCATGGTTGATTGAAGAGGGTGCACTGGGCAACAATGAAGCATGCGCTGCATCATTTGCAAGGTACAATCAAGTATGGGATCATATATACTCGAGGTGATGGTGCCAACTTGATTGGATATACTGATGCAAACTAGGTTGGTAGTACAGTGGAGAGAAAGAGCACTCCAGGGTCTTGCTTTAGTAAGGGATTGAGTGTTATCTCTTGGTATAACAAGAAGTATAAGTTTGTGGCACTGAGATTGGTAGAATCAGAGTATATAGAAACAAGGATGGTAGCATGTGAGGCCATTTGGCTTTGGAAGATGTTAGTAGCCTTGTTTGGTCATAAGGTGGAGACGACTGTGATACAAGGTGACAATTAGAGTTTCATTAAGATCTATTAGAATCATGTGTTTCATAATAGGTCAAAGCCTATATACATCATATATCATTTCATCAGAGATTGTGTACAGTGTGGGAATTTTAAATAATGATCTGTGCCTATAGATCAACAAGTTGTAGACTTTGTAATGGATGCCTTTGGGAGGACAAGATTCATCTTCCTTAGAGATAATTTGGGTGTTATGAAAATACCTTCCTCGCTAAGAGGGAATGTTATATTTTGTAGCTCGGACAAGTGTTCTAGTGTCAGGAGGTGTTAATGTGGCTAAGAGGACAAGATAATTAAATATCTCCAAGCCTAGAATCTTTTTCAAAGGAAAAATGTCTCAACTAGATTATTAACCAGTTTTTAATAATTTTCCTAAGTCTAACTTAGGAAAACAGGTTAATTAATCAGTTTTAATTGAGACAAGTCGATTTCTCTCTTTTGAATTCTAGAAAAAGTATTTGATGGAGACAAGATTATCTTATCCATTGACTGAGATTAGATATTGAAAGTTGAATTTTCAATCAGAGATTTTAAGAGGAAATCAATGGGCATCTTGGAGATCACATTGAATGAAAAAAGGTTGATAGCATGTGGTTTGACACCAACGAGGTTTTCAATAGTGATTGAGCGAAAATGATTTTACAAAGTTTATTTTTTGTAGTATGCTTGACCCCCAGGAAATATCAAGGTCCGAAATATGTCTGAGATACCACAAAAATAACACAGCAAGATGATAAAAAATGGAAATATTCTATTAATATATGTAGCAATATTTTTCACTTGCCTCTTCAAGGGGGAAACCTCCAGTAGAGCAGAGCTCAATTACATAACACAAGACAATACTTCCCTTACTATCTTCAACTATATATAGTTTCATGAGATCCAAAACCATAAGTACTTGTGGTCCATTGCATAATGTGGTTTAACCACTTTATTTATTACCTATGGACTATTATAACTAATTGTGGTCCCTTTTTTACAATTAAGGTCAACCACTTACAATCATAATTAATGTGGTTAACCACTTACATGATTTATTTATTTAGCTAACTAATCATGAACCTTACGGGGTCCCTTGGGCCTATTACATTAATAAAGAGGTTAGGGTCAGACCCTAACATGTTTCCGACTATTGAGTTTCAAAGGGAGGTTCTGCAAGGGATGAATTGTTTTTTGCAAAGGAGGCCGAGTTTCCCAGTGTGAGTTTGGTAATTACCAATATGAGTTTCTAGAAGACCAGATTGAATTACTAGTTTCCAAAACAAATTGTTGGAGGTAGTGATAGTGTTCAAAGCAAGTTGCTAAAGGCAACATGATTTACAAAAAGAGGTCGAATTTCCAATGGAGGCCGAGTTAATTCTCTAGATGTGCGAGTGGTTAGAGGAGATTGAATTTCTCTAGGTTACATGTGTGGGATGAGACAAGGTCGAACAAGAGGGTTGAGTTTCTTTTAGAGGTTCGCGTAGCTTTAAGAGGGTCGAATTAGCTTGTAGAAGTGAAGAAAAATATTTTCCGAAGCTTTTCCATTCCACGAAAAGTAGTTGTAATTTATACCAATTACAAATTGTTGAAGAAATAATAAAACCTTCATCTACAAAACTGGATTTCCCTATATTGGGGTTTTTCCAAGATTTTTCTCTAAAAATATTGGTTTCCATTGTTATGTGTGTGTGGTTTTGTTAGTTCTCGTGAATTTTTAATTGGTGAATATTGCAGTAGTGTTTTTATTCAATATTTATAGTAAATATTTTGCTGAGACAAACAATCTTTAAATTATAGGTTGGATAATTACCCTTACAACTCCAATAATTTTCACGTAAGACTATAAATTTTCATTCTCTACTTATCTTTGGTATTTTAATAATACAATTATCCTTGACTAATTTAGACTAGCTACCCTCTTTCAAAATAAATTAGTGACGAGATGAGGAGGGCACCACTCCCAACTTTTGTCTTAAGTATTCAAAGGGACCTCTTACAAGTGGCTTAATGAATATATCAAATATTTGTTCCTTTGTTGATATATACTCCAATTTTATAATGTGATCAACTACTTGTTCTCTAATAAAATGATACTTGATGGGTGTATGCTTAGTTTTTGACTGAAGATCATGAGTTTTTGATATAATTATCGCACTGATATTATCACATTTGATGGGAATAAGTTCATCATAGGTTACCTTCATGCCTTGAAGTGTCTGCTTCATCCAAAATAGTTGAGTGCAACATGTTGAAGCTGTTATGTATTAAACTTCAGTTGTAGACAATGAGACAATAGTTTGTTTTTTCCTCAGCCATGCTACCAATGAGTCTCCTAGAAAGAAATCACCACCACTTGTGCTCTTTCTATCATCTATATAGCTGGCCCAATTTGCATTTGTGTATGATTTTAGTAAGAAGTTCATGCCCTTTGGATAACACAGTCCATAGTTCGTTGCACCTTATATATATACGCATCTTTTTTTTTTGTAGCTAACATGTGGGTTTGCTCGGGTGTTGATTGATGCCATGCTACCAAACTGATAACTTGCTTTATATCTGGTTATGAGGCTATTATATACAACATTCTACGAACCATTGATTTGTACAATTTTAGATTAACTTATGGTGACTCATCATCTTTACTTAGCTTAAACCTAGTGACCATAGGAGTGGTAACATGTGAACACTCTCGCATTCCAAATTTATTCAAAATTTATTTTAGATACCTTCCTAGGGAGATGAACATGCCTTTTGAAGTTTGTGTAATCTGTAAACCAAGAAAGAATGAGTTTTATCCAAGCATAAACATTTCAAATTTAGACTTCATTTCAATTGCAAATCCTTGACTTAGTGAATCGTTATTACCACCAAAAATTATATCATCAAGATAGACAACAACAACCAACAGATCATCATTATCAGACTATATATATATATATATATAATTATATATATATATATAAGTAATCGTCCCTCTCTTGAAATTTTTCTTATGCAAATATTTGTCAATTCTTGAGTACCATGCTCTTTGTGCTTTCTTGAGTCTACATAGTGCCTTTTCCAACTTGCATACATCATTAGCATTTTCTAATTGCTGAAAACTTTCTAGTTTTTCTATATTCACCTTTTCTTCGAGTTTTCCTTTCAAGAATGTTGAATTTACATCCATATGATATACTTTAAAATTATTATGATAGGAAAATGCTAGAAACATTATGATTTATTTTAGTCTTTCTACAAGAGAAAAAGTTTCTTCAAAATCTAATCCATCTACTTGAGCATAACCTTTGGACACTAGTTTGGCTTTGTTTCTGATAATTTTTCCATCTTCATTTAATTTACTCTTGAAAATCTATTTTGTACCTATAATATTTTAACTTGTTGGTCTTGGAGTTAGTTCCCAAGTCTGGATTTTTTTCTATTTGATCCAACTCGTCATTCATGGCATCTATCCAATGTTTATCTTATATTGCTTGAGCATTTTTTTTGGGTTTGGTCATGGACATCTGGCAATATGTGCTTTACTAGAAGTGTCCGCTAATTTTCGTATAGTTTGAACACCTACATCCTTATTACCAAGAATTTGAATTTCATGCTGGTTCTTTTGTAAATTCCCTTAGGGAGGTTTTGGACGAGTGTAACCTGCCTCCTTTTCTTCTTCTTTTTATGATTCTTCAAGTTGTTCTTCTTCATCTTCACTAATGCTTTGATCGAGTGGGTTAATGAATATAGTCTGATTTCTTTTCAAAGGTAATTCCTCATAAACTTTTACATCAATACATTCTACTATTTTGTGTAACCTTTTATTGTAGCATATGTAGCCCTTGATCTTTCTTAAATATCCTAAGAATATTCCTTCATCTACTCTAGCATCAAACTTACCCAAATTTTTATCATTATTTTTGATGTAACAGTTGTTGCCAAAAATTTCAAAGTATTTTGTTGATGCTAGTTTTCCATGCCATAATAAGTAAGATGTCTTATCACTATTTTGCCTGAGATGGGATTTGTTTAAAATATGGATTTTCGTTTTGGGTAGCTTCAACCTAATATGTATGGGGCATGTTTATTTCTTCCATCATTGCTCTTGCCATTTTTTTGCACTGATATGTTTTTTCCTTTCAGCGACCCATTTTGTTGAGGGGTGTTTGTAATTGTGAATTGTCTCTTTATGCCATTTTCTTCACAAAAGTCATCAAAATAATTTGAAGTAAATTATCCACCTCTGTCTAACCTTGTACACTTTATTTTGTAGTCAATCTGAGTCTCAGCTAGTGCTTTGAAAATTTTGAACTTTTCAAATTCTTCTGATTTCTCCCTTAAGAATGTGACTTAGTTAAGTTTGGTGTAATCATCAATAGTCAACATGAATTATCTCTCACCAATTGGAGCCTAAGTTCTTGAATTCCCACGTAAATATGTATGGACTAGTTGTAAATGTTTGCTGGTGGATGAACACTCTTTTGTTTTGATGGGCACCCAAGTTTGCTTCCCCATTTGGCATGACTTGCAGATTGTATTGTTTGGATTTGTAATTTTTGGTATGTCTCATATTGTGTCCTTTTTATTGAGATTTATAATATGATCAAAATTCAAGTGACCCAGGCTTCTGTGTCACAACCAACTTTCATCAAGTTTCCCCAAATAAAACTCCTCATTTTCTTCCCGGAGAACGTATACATTATTTGAGGGTCTCATAGCCTTTTCTACTAGTTTTCCTGTGTTTGCTAACTGTATTTCACAATATTGTGAGTGAAAACTAACATCATACCCTATGTCACACATTTGGATTACACTTAAAAAGTTGTGCTTGAGTCCATATACAAAAATAAAATCTTGAGCTTTACCCTTTCCATTGTCTAATCTCACTGTGCCTTTTCCCATAATCTTACCTAGAGCGTCATTACCAAAAATGACATTTCATTATTTATTCTAGTTGGGTGACAAGAACTTACTTTTATCATCGGTCATATGCATGGAGAATCCACTATCCACATACCAATAATAGTTTCGATTTTGAGCGTATATAACAAGGCCACATTTGTATTTCTTTTCCTCCCTTTTCTTCTTCCAAAACTTGGGTTATTCTCATATTTGCTTATTTTGAGAAGCTAGTTTGAAGTTTTTGAATCTACACCCATTTGCTTTATGAATAAAGTTATGATAGTTAAAGAATTCAATGACATCGAATAAGGGAGCAAAAGGATTGTTGTCCCTAAGATTATTTATACCTAAATTTGTGAATCTGCTATGTCTATTCAACTAGTAATAATCATTTCTTTTATTGCTTGTTTGATTGCTTCTAAGATAAGTTCTACAATTCACAAACTGGAGACCAATTTTTTTGTATAAATAAAAGTAACCATAGAATAAATTTATGTAACTGGGAGTAGTTTGTCTTTTTTATTGTGATCTCCTGGAAATTTAATGACTTTGTCTTTTAGGGAAGCATGCTTTTGATTATTTATTTCCTGATCTTTAAAGCCATTTGAAACATTATTATAGAATTCTCTTGGCTGCTGCTGATTTGTCACTTGCTCAATATGTTTTTTGTTGTCAATATTCATTGATTGTTGATGAGATTCATTACTCTCACTTTTCTTATTTATGATTGATATCCT
This sequence comes from Pinus taeda, assembly GCA_000404065.3. Lineage (NCBI taxonomy): Eukaryota > Viridiplantae > Streptophyta > Pinopsida > Pinales > Pinaceae > Pinus > Pinus taeda. Next base: position 55,260 of record APFE030014124.1, on the reverse strand, counting down.
TCCCTTGAATTCCATTTCCATTACATTCTGCGAGTGCTTTGATGAAGTTGATAGGTCTTTTGCCTTCAAGTTTATTGTTTCTAGTTTCTCCCTCATAACCCAAGAAATTTTTTATGAGAGGGGCTCTATGAGCATTAAGGACATTTATATTTTCACATCCTTTAATATGTTTTAGATTCTGGTTTAGTTGAGCTCTCCAATTCCTTTATTAGTGAGTCTACATCTTCTTCCAATTTTGGCATTCCTTACCTTTCTACTTTACTTGTTGCAATAGAATGTCCTTGAACTTTTTAGCTTCTTCCAACTCTATTTTCAGTAGAAGGAGTGACGAGTCTTCAGATTTGGGTTCTTCTTTTACATACTTGATCAATAACTCTTTTGTTTCTTATTTTTTTTCTTAAGTTTATTGATTTCTTCTAAGGAACTAATTAATTCACCTTCTAGGTCCACTTCATCCTCCTTTTCACTTAATTTACACTCATTATGTCCTTTATCTTGAATTTATAAGGCCATGAGCATGAAGTCACCGATTCCTTCTTCATCAGAAGATTATCCATTCTTATCTTCTGTGTGGTTGTTGTCTTCTTTGGTATAAAATATTTTCTTTTTGAATTTTTTCTCCTTTTTTTTGTCAAGTTGTTTGTGTTCCTCCAGGCTTGGCATGTGGCTTGAGAAACCGCGACCCAGGGGCATCTAAACCATCAAAGTCACTCGGGGATCGCTTCCACCCTGGACCACACCAGCCCTAAGCCAACTAGATTTTAGCATGTCTCCTCCCCCTAGCATGGGCACAACAACCTCTGTGATGTTAGATCTTGGGTCGCCTTGCTAACGAGGCCCATCCTCAACTAGTTGTGCTAGTGGGACTTGACAAAATTGTTATACGTCTTAACTTTCCTGTAGTTATTCTTTTATTTTCTACCAAGTTTATTATCCTCTTTTTTGAATGGAAATTTTGAAGCATAATGACCTACATTTTAACATTTGAAGGGAAACTTACCTTTATATTTTCTAGTTCCTTTATTCAGTCTTCTGAAAAACTTAGCCTCTTTATCTTCCAATCCTGAACTTGAGCATTCTTGCTTGTATTTGGTTTCTCGTTAGTTTTAAATGCTGCTTCCCTTGATGTAGATTTGCTTTTTTTAGTTATCATTTCATAGGCTATTAATTGATTCGAGTAATTGATCCATTATTTATTTTTTGAGGTTAGTCATCTCCTTAATGACTGATACCTTGGCATTGAATCTAGCAGGAAGGGATATCAATACAGTTTTAACTATAGTGTGTGAAAATTCCTAAACCGTAATCCCTACTACAACAACTGATGATATTTCTCCTACTTGTTAGATTTACATGAACACATTATTTGTAGTTTCCACATGCAAATATTGAAATACATACACTGCAGCCTTCATGTAATTAATTTATATGCAAAAATAAGAGATTGAGCAAGAAATAAAATACAACACAATAACACCATTATTTTTGGACAAATGTCCATAGAAAAACCCAATGCAGGAAAACCAGTGCAACAAATATGAGGGTTTTATTATTATGAAATTGTAAATCGAATTACAATTCTTGGATGCTCAACTAGCAATTCGATACAGAGAGAAACTAGACAAAACGAATGGTGAAGTACTCTCACCCTGTCACTGGGAGACTCTGAGTCTGATCACACTGAACTGGAGCCTCTACGTACCCTTTTCATAGCCTCTCTGCAAAATAAGCCTCATGCAGTCCCTACATCACCTGTGCTGGGTATCACGCTGCTCCTTCTTCAGACCCTCTACTGGCTGGAAAATTCAAATTTCTGCCTCCTGGTATCACACCCCAGCTCCGAGCTTATGAAACACAATTTCCTTAGTAGGAATTTGATCTCTCTCTAAGGTCTACGCTGCCACTGCGTCAGCTCTGCATGGCCCAATGTCTGCCTCTCTCTGGACATCGTTCTACCCTCTCTTTCTTGTACTCTCCGGCCCAGGAAATCTTCCTTCTTCTGGATACTCTCTGCCCCTCACTGCAAGAGATATCTTCAATCACTCCTCTAGCAACTGCTGCGTTGCCCTCTCTGAGAAATTTGATCTTCTTGATCTCCCTCGGTGTGTTCTCCAAGTGTCCATTAAGTGTTCTCTTATAAGCCTCTCGTTGAACAATCAACGACCCATATTAGATTCTAATCAATGGATAAGATCATAGTGACTTGATCCATGCCTTCTTCTAGAAGTTACACCCACAGTTTAGATTAATACCCATTAATTATTTTAATTTCCTAAGTTTAGACTTAGGGCCCCATTAAAAATAATTAATTATTTTAATAAAATTGTCTCCAGGTGGAATTTCCCAAAATGATTTCTGCGTATTGGAGAATGCATATGTCTAAGCCTCCCTAAAAATTTTGAGACTTAGAGAACATCTGATGATACCAGAAATCAAGATTCCCTCTTAGCGAGGAATGTGGTCTAGCAATCAAAGCTACTGAAGCATCACTCTGAATTCATAACATCGTCCTATGCGTTGTTGATGTCTGACCTAGTGTCCATCAACTACTACACAAATGCTGTATCTGGACTACTGTTGAATCTGAAATTTTGCATCCGTGTTGCTGTTGGCACTGCCACTGCCACTTTCCACTACACTACAAACTATAGTTGCTACTCCATCAACAACAGAAAAACATCCCAAATTACTGAACTAATTGTGTTCAATATGATACCAATGAATGTTGGAGCTCGACTGTTGCTAGTCTCTGCGTTGACCCTCTAAATCTACTGTGTTACTGCTGACTTATGCTATGTGCCATCTGCACTGTTCCCAACTATCCTCTGCGCTATTAAAAAAAAAATAAAATTATGTTTGGCATTTCATTTTTCTTCAAAACTTGTTGCATAGCGACTGAAGAATTTCAGAAGGCATGATATGTAGCAATTTGATTTATGATATTTGTGAATGTGAAAATACACGACTAATCTTGATGTAATTGATGCTTCAAGTTGAAATTTAGATTTTTTTTGCTTGCTCTTGTTCTGATCAATAGTAGCATGAGAAACAGAGAGAGATTGTTGACATGAGAAGATACTGAAAATTTTGTTAAATATAAAAAATATGAAGTATACAAAGAGAAAAAAGATAAAAACAAAGGTTGTACAAGGAGATTGGGTGAAAGTGGAAGTTGTTGTAAGGAAAAGTACACGGGAGTAGAAACAGAGAGAGTCTTGCTAAAACAAAATCATAATAACGTGTCAGAATAGATATTTGCCTCATTTATCAGAGGATTGGTGTCTCCTTCAGGTAGATACCAAAAAAAAATCAACAAGTTAGTGCCTATGAATAGTGGGTTTTGGTGCTTCCAGCAAGTGGGTGCTTATAGTTTTTAGGTTTTTGTGGTTGGGATTGCTGATAAATGGAGGAAGATCCACATATTTAAGGATTTTAGTCAACGTTTCAGAACCACATGCCAGGTCCATCTTTGAGACATAAGGAAAGATGAAGAACATATATAGAAATAAATAGTGTGAGCATAGTATGAAATATGCCACTCAAAACCCTAAATAGTCGACCTAAAACAAGTCGATAATAGGAAAGTAAGGAAATATAAAGGATAAAAAATGTTTAATTAAATTATATAAAAGTATCGGTACATAAATATTTTTAAATTATATTAGATAAGTAATAGTATAAATGTATGATTTAATATTATAGTAATATATAAAACTATATTATTTAGATTTATATAACTTGGTAATTAATATAATAAATTTTATATATATTTATAAATTATATAATATATATATATATATGTAAATCAATATATATATAGTTCTATTGTATATTATATATAAAATAATATAGTGTATTATATATTAGATGCATTATAGAGAGGTTGAAGCCTCCTATATGTTGGTGTAAAAAGAAGTTGGTGCTTACATTTACATCAAAACGAAGAGATCAATGGACTCATATCCAACTTAAAGGTCCATCTAGAGATCCCAACATCTAGGCCTTGAGAAGTGTTGGTGTATGTGAAATAATTTAGACTCTCGAAAATCCAAAACACTTGCTTCTCAGCTGCAGGAGTATTTTAGCTAATCTATTGCAACCAAAATTCCTTCGAAAATAGACCATTAAATTTACAATTTACAACCACTAAAAAACTTCAAACATGCAAACATCAAACACACATAAATGGCCATTTGGAATAAATGACAACCAATTGCCATTCTCCAACAAGCTCCCCTGAGCTTGATACTCCTTGATATCCATGGCTCCTTTGAAATTAATGACAATATTTACTTTTCTTAACATTTTTTCATAACTTAAGCCATCTTTGAATTTTGCTTACATCATGTTAGTGCTTGTGGGTGTTTAATTTGAAATATTTGTATATATGATTTAAAGTCATAATTATATTTAAAAAACAATAAATGTTCCAAGATAATATGATGTTAGGCAATTGGAAATGAAATTTTACTACGGAAATTAGCCACAACCAAGTACTTTCATAGTGAAGATGAGTGTTTACCAATAAATTATGATTGAAATATACCATTTATTCTTATAGATGTTATAATCCAAAAGATTGAAATATACCATTTATTCTTATAGATGTTATAATCCAAAAGGCTATCGGGTTTATGGAAAAGTAAATCTTCAAATTGATTTGATATGAATTCCATTGCGTCAAAATAAAAACTATGAACCACTGTTTTTTTAAAGCTTTTTTTGGTTGTAAATGATAAAATATATACATTATATCAGGGTAGGTTTCAAATCATTATCATTATTGTCAATAATTTAAAATAAGAATAGGACAATAATTTAGAATAAGAATAAGAATAATAATGTGTGAAAGAAAATTGAAATATATTATAAATTAATATCAATTACAAACTAATAATGGAAAATAAATTACACGCAAATATTACACAACAAAGATTAAAAAATATAACTAATACAAATTAAAATACAAAATCATAAAATGTGTTAAAAAAATATGGATTTATCACTAACCATTTCTAAAGTTCAATCTTTGTTAAAGCCACTTGTGTCCTCTACGCATTATTTTGGTTTGTAATAGTTACGATTTCTTGAAGGGTTTCAGGACCTGCTCGTGCTGCGTATTTCTTTAATGAGGGTATTAATCTCAATTAAAACCATTTGTGTGGAGGTACATTGTAGTTTACAAAAGGGGTCATTAGGTAAGTATATGTTCCCCATATTGTTAGAGTAATTTGAGTGTGAGGTCCAAGATCAAGTACATAGGTTTCTACTATAACATCACAAGTATATCCAATAGTCAATGAGTTAGATATACTAGAAAATTATGACTTAGCAAGAGCTGATACTCCAAGAGGATGGTGGAGTCTACTCCTTGAGCTTTATCACAATGGGCCAAAGATGCCCCCGTGGGATTTGAAACCAAGTAGAGGGATAACATATCATTTTACAAAATACTTGATCATCCTATGAGGAGACATATCTGACACTTGATATTACAATTGCGAAGGTGTCTCTTTGTGGGATGATCGAGTGGTTGGCACAAGGGGATGTTACCCCCTCAACATTGTTTCACATCCCATTGATGATATCTTTGGCCCCTTGGGATAAGGCTCAAGGAGTAGGCTCCCCCACCCTTATGGGGCCCTTACCCAAATTACTCCAAGAAATTACCCCTTAAATATAATAAAATTGATTGATCACATTTGGAATATGGTTAATGAGATTAGACACATGTTGAATCTACATGGTGTAGTATGTATATTTTCACTTTATTGACAAATAAATTTTAAGGTGTCTCTAATGGAATTGTTTGTGATATTTGAAACACTTATGTTTGGTTTTATGTGACCCCTCCATGTGAAATCATTATATTGAGATGGATAACTATACTATAGGGACTAGTAGTAGCTAGGTATTTAGTCATTTATAAGCATTTTCCAATATTAATTTTTTTTTTGTTAGTGTATATTACATTTAATATAACATGTATAATGCTTATAATATATATAGGAATATAATGTTAACTAATTTTAAGAATTAACATTCATACTTATGCCAAATCTTATGTCATATTTTAATATTAGCAATTTGGTGGGAAATTGGAATTTTGGACATCATTCCTAAAATGAAAGAGGATTTGAAAAGCAATTCTTTATGGTTATTGTATGAAATGTGATGGTTTAGAACAAGAAGTAATGAATGTGGTATATTAGTTATGAAAAACCAATATTCTTCCTCTGGTTAGAGACACATTGCTACAACCTAGAAAATGCAATAAATTACGCATTAAATAGGAAAAAACAAGAAAACCTTTTTAAGTAATATGCATGACGTGATTAATTAACTAATTATTAATGAGAACCCAATTGTTTTTTAATTAAAGGGGAATACCTACATCATTCTCAATCTCAAGTATGTTGGGACCCCCACATTGAATAGATTGGTGGATAAATAGATTTTTCCATTGGCAATACTCATTGCATTGGTAGGAGTAGTTGTTTAGACATATCTTGCCTAAATTTAATTACTATTATTAACTTAATTTTTAAATTTATAATTATAGCCATGTTTTATAATGTTTTTATTTCTAAGATATCTTTAATTACAATGTAGGTGTCTCTTTGTGAGATTGGGTTGGCAAGATACTTTTCATCCTAGCCAATAACAACCATCCATTTTCGTCTGCCTCCAACAAATCATTTTTGACCACGTGGCACTCTGAATAGTGCAATACTAGGAAACAGGCACATATTTGCATGACCTAGTGACAAGGTCTGTCAACACTTTGTGCTCATTCATAGTTTGTCAGTAGTGGGATCACCTTGTAACACTTGCATTGGAGAGTTTGGAAGACCTTATGCGCATGCATTCAATAGTGGGCTCTATTCGTGGCGCGCTGATCTCCCCAAGCCTTCTATTCGTTTCGAGATGATCTCCCCAAATCTTGTATTCCTTCAGTGTTCCTTTGCACCTTTAGGGGAAATTGCTAGTATTATAACATTGACATGCAAATGTCGCATTACCATCTCACAGAGGATTCCTATAATGCCACTACGATAGATAGGTTGAAATTTTCCTATGCTTCGTTTAATTCGATAATCTCTAAATGTCATTGTGATAGATAGGTTGAAATTATCCTATGCTTCGACTAACTTTAGTAACCTCTTAGTCCAAGTGACATTATCATCCTCAATCCTATAGTCCATTTTAGTACAATCAAAGGTTATTTAATGGGTATATGGTTCAATCTATGTTAGGTTTCCTTAACAAAGATGGATAAATATATTGCTTCATAGAGTTGATCAATAAAATGTTTAGTATTTAGAATAGGGTATTGATTTTTCATCATGATATTTATTTTGTACTCTATATTCAATACACATCATATTCTTTCAATTATGTTTTGATTTTTACATTTTAAAAGATAGAGATTTAATACAATTTCATATTTGACAAAATTACATTCTTTTATATGTAGATGGTATGTTTGGTTGTTGTATTAAAAGTGACTGTATGAGTTTTTTTGAGTAAATCATCATCTTTCTTTCACAGTTGATGAAGCTATTAATCTTGGTTAGCAATCTTTCTATTTAACAATGGTAGCTTGAGTCTCTTATTTATTTATTTTATTTTTATTTTTATTTATTAATTTTTAATTTATTTTAATTATTTTAATTTTATTGTTATTTATTTTTATTATTTTATTAATTTTATTTATTATTATTATTATTATTATTATTATTATATTACTTTATTTTTATTATTATCTATTCTTTATTTATTTTTATTTTATTTTATTATTTTATCATTTTATTTTATTTTTATTTTTTATTTTTTATTTATTTTACTTTTATTTATTTTATTTTATTTTACATTTTTTATTTTTATTTTTATTATTTATATTTATTTTATTTTTATTTATTATTATTATTATATTATTTAGAAAAATCGTAACTTTTATTAATATGGTAAAAAGTTACATTTGTACATGCTTGTAGCATTCGATCCACCAGTCCAAAAAGGGAAAACAAAAACTAGACTTTATATAAATAAAAATAGCCTTGTGATCATCATATGTCAAAACACTAAACTATCCTCCTGGAAAATAGAACAAAACCTTTAGGAGTAGATTGCCCATAATTATATAAATTAAACATAAATGGGCCCATAATAATATTGATTTTCTAACATTAAATTAATTATATAAATTAACAAAACTTTACAAAATTAAAATTAAAAT